>JAQFZU010000211.1:0-37902 GCA_034696185.1 Henia vesuviana | reverse complement strand
GCGTCTGTTTTGTCTGCGAAGGTTAAAACTGTGGATGTGGGTGTGCAGACTTCTGATTGTGTGTCTGGGGTTAGTGAGGGTGTTGGTGGGGGTGGTGGTAGGTTGCCAGGTTCTGTTTCTGTTTGCTGTGAAGTTGCTTCAGAGGCAGATGGTTTGGTTGGGTGGTCTGTTGTTGTTGATGTGGTCTGTTCTGGGGGCGAGGTGTTGGATGCTGGGCCATTGGTTATAGCAGGCCCATCTAAGGGTGTTGGGAAGATTGGCGGTAGTGAAGCTCTGACTTTTGGTGACGGTAGTGTTGTTGGACCTACCCCTAGGCCTCGTGGGCATTGAGCGTATTCGCCTAGATGTTGTAATGTGGGTAAGCAGGTGGCTTTAGGTGATCTTGGAGGGGTGGGAGGAGGAGTGGACGTAGGGGTAAGCGTCAGTCTCCTCCTTCTCCTCATCTTCAGGCGGAGTTCACTCCGGAGAAGAGTCTTTTGCAGTCAGGGGGGTCTGGCTGTTGACTAGGCCCTATTTTTCTTTCAGTGACTTTATTTTGCAGTGGAATTGCCGTGGGGCACGCGCTAATAAAAGTGAGCTTGAAGAGGTCTTTTAGTTTAGTTTTGTCCTGCTGTTGTTTGTTTGCAAGAAACTTTTCTTCAGCAAAGTTTTCAACTTTCTGATTATTTGGTTTTCCGTAAGGATTGTGTTCTGCAAGGTGGGGCTAGGCGACCAAATGGGGGGGTAGCTCTTTTATGTCGGGCTGATGATGTGCCGTGTGCCTATTGTTCTTTTGACTTCTCTTCAGGTTGTTGCTGTGCGCGTGTATGTTGGGTGCCATTTATCTGTCTTCGGGTGGTTCTTTAGACATTAGGGGTTTGGAGAGGGTTATTGCTCAGCTTCCTTGTCCATTTGTTCTTCTTGGGGACTTTAATGCTCACAATCCCTTGTGGGGTTCTGTTTCTTTATCTCTTTGTGGTCGTTTATTGGAACGGTTTTTGGTGGCTAATGATTTACTTGTTTTGAATAGTGGGGAAGTTACATTTTTCCATTCTGCCACTAGGAGTTTTTCTTGCTTGGATTTATTTGTTTGTTCTTCTCAGTTGATGCCTTCTTTTTGTTGGAATGTTTTGGATGATTTATGTAATAGTGATTACTTTCCCATGGTTTTGGAATTTTCGCGCTCTATTGGTCGGGGGTTTTCAGCTTTTCCTTCGTAGGTTGTTGGTAGGGCGGATTGGGAGAAATTTGCAAGTTTGGTGAAATTGTCATCTGCTATTGTTTCTGGATTGTCGGTGGAGGCTGCGGTGGACTATGTTACGAGGGCTATTATTGCTTCGGCAGATGTTAGTGTGCCTCACACATCTGGGAAGCCGAGATCTTGTGCTAAACCGTGGTGCTCCCTGGAGTGTTCTGTGGCCTTTCGTCGGCAGAAGAAGGCTTGGCGAGTTTTTTGTCGGTATCCCACCTTGCGCAATCTTATTACTTTTAAGCGGTTGCGAGCGTTAGCTCGCCGTCAGCGTCGGGAGGCCCAGATGTTGGAGTGGAGGTCTTTTGTGGTTTCCCTTCTTTCCCGGCCTTCTTCTGTTTTTTGGAGGAGAATAAATAAGGTTTTTCATCAGCCAGAGGTTAATTTCCGGTTCTTCGTGTTAATGGGCTGGTTGTTGCAGACCAGTGGGAGGTGGCTAATGCTATTGGGTCTACGATTGCGCACAATTCAAACAGTAGTCATTATTCAGCAAATTTTCAGCGGGTTTGTTTGGTTTCTGAGCAAACCCCTTTGAAGGTTGATAGTGAGGATCGGGGGTTGGGTGGGGACTTGTTCACTCTTTTTGAATTGGAGTGTGCCTTTCAGTGTTCGAACAATAGTGGTGTTGGTCCTGATGGAGTGCATTATTTGATGTTGCAGCATTTGTCGGTATCTGGGAAGCGAGTTTTGTTGGTGCTGTTTAATCGAATTTGGGGGGAGAGGGTTTTTCCTTCTTCGTTGCGGAAATCTTGGATTGTGCTTATTTTAAAGCCTGGTAAGGACCCGACGGATCCAGGTAATTATCATCCTATTGCGCTTACAAGCTGTTTGTGTAAGACACTTGAGAGAATGGTGCTGTCCCGGTTGATGTGGGTGTTGGAGTCAAGGGGGTGTTTGTCTTCGATTCAGGCTGGTTTCCGGAAGGGCCGGTCAACTACTGATCACTTGCTTCGGTTTACTTCATTTGTTCATGATTCTTTTATTTGTGGTAAGCATGTAGTGTCGGTTTTTTTTTATATTGAGAAAGCTTGACACAACTTGGAGGTATGGTATCCTTCGCAATCTTCAGGAGTGGGGTATTGGGGGAAATTTGTTGGCCTTTCTTTGTGGTTTTTTGGCGGAGAGTTCATTTCAGATAAGGTTGGGAACGGTTTTGTCTGATGTTTTTGTTCAGGAGCAAGGTGTATCGCAGGGTGGTATATTTGAGTCCTGTGCTATTTATTGTAAAAGTTAATAGTATTTCTGGTTGTGTTTCTGTTGGTTTTTTTCTAGTTTATTTGTTGATGATTTTGGCATTGCGTGTTGTGATGAGTCTCTTGATGTGTCTGTATTGCGGATGCAAGGTGCTTTGGATGGTATTGAGGTTTGGTCCCATCAGAATGATTTTTGGTTTTCACCTACGAAATCAGTTTGTATGCATTTGCATGGGGGTCGTGGGGGTGCTTTTGTGTTGTCTTTTTTCTTAGGTGGGCAACAGGTGCCTCAGGTTAGTTATGTTCGGTTTCTTGGCTTGCTGATGGATAGTAAACTGACTTTTCTTCCTCATATTCGTGCGTTGAAGTCTAAGTGTTCTCGCATTCTTAATATTTTAAGTTTTTTTGCATCTGTGCGGTGGGATGCTGATCGGTCTACTCTTCTTTGGTTATACAGGGTGATGATGAGATCTAAGTTGGATTATGGTTCAATTGTGTATGGGCTGGCAAGAGTTTCTGCTTTGGGTCTTTTGGATCCGATTCATCATAGGGGGCTCAGGCTTTGTTTGGGTTGTTTTCGCACTTCTCCATCTGTAAGTCTTTTTGCGGAGGCGTTCGAGCCTCCATTGCGGTTCCGTAGGATGGTTTTGATGTTGCGGTATTGTTGTAGGCTTTGGCCAAGTAGGGGTAACCCTGCGTGATTGGCCGCTTTTTGTCCTTCCTATTCTGATTTGTATGATCGCAGGCCAGCAGCTGCCCCTTTTTTTAGGGTGACTCTTGTTCATCTTTTTGCGAGATTTGCCTCTTTCCTTCCAGCTGGGTAGGCGTTCATTGCAAGGTCTTGTGCCGCCTTGGAGTAGAGTGCCAGTTTCTTGTGATTTTTCTTTTGCTAAGTACTCGAGGGGTTCCATTCCGGCGGAGGTGTATAGAGCTTTATTTCGAAGTCATAGGGTAGTTTATTGTGCTTATATGCCTCTGTTTACAGATGGATCTAAGGGGGATCTGGGTGTGACTGCTTCTTTTGTGTGTTCGTGTGGTCGGGTTTCTTCATGCAGGTTGCCTGCAGAAGCTTCGATTTTTTCTGCAGAATTGTTTGGTATTCTGATTGCTTTGCGACATGTTTCTTGTTGTGGACATGGCAAGTGTGTTATCTATGTGGATTCTCTCAGTGCCTTGCAGTGCTTAGTTTCTTGCAAGGTATCTGATAATCCGGTGGTTGCTCACATTTCGTTGCTTTTGTCTTGTTTTGGGGCTAGGGGAGTTGAGGTAGTCTTTTGCTGGGTTCCGTTGCATATTGGTATTGTTGGGAATGAGGCGGTGGATGCTGCTGCTCAGGGTAAGCCTTTGTCTCAGGCTATTGGGTTTCCAATGCCTTATTCTGATATGTTTGGCTCATTCTGGGAGGCTGTGTTGGGAAGGTGGCAGGAGGATTGAGATGCTGCTTCTGGCAATATGCTTTGAGAAATTAGACCTGTTTTGTCCTTTTGGTCAGCTTCTGGCAGGTCTAGGTGGGAGGAATCGGTTGTTTCACGTCTTCGTATTGGTCATTCTTGCCTCACTCATCATCATCTTTTGGTTGGTTCACCTCCTCCTATTTGTTTTTTTGATGGGGAGGTGCTTACTATTAAGCATGTTGTTTGCAATTGTTTGAAGTACTCTGCGGTTCGGCAGCAGCTTTGGGGGATGCATTTGGTGTTGTCCTTATGTGATTTATTGGGGCACTATGCTGACTTTCAGAAGATTTTGCTTTTCTTGAAGTGTGTGGGGTTGTTCTCGTTTATTTAATTAGGTTTTTTTGTTGATGCAATTTTAAAGAACGGAACAAATCAAAAACAGCAATGTTTATACGTTACAATCTGGTGTGGAGTACTTTGAAATCAATTACACAAAAATCATAATAATGCGGTTTGGGTATCTGCAACATCGCCAAGTGGTGAAGGACAATATTCCGATATTGTTGCACAGACTGTAGCAGATTCAATTGTTGCAGCAACTTCGGCGTCATTTGATGACATTATTGAAACACCATGGGAAAAGGATATAACATTGACATGTCGTGCACTAGGAACACCAGCACCGCAACGAAAATGGAGTGTTGGTTGTGAACCTGTGTCAATTGGAGGGCGGAAATTTTATTGTCAGACGGCACATTGCTGATTAACAAAGTTGAAAATGCGGACTTGGGAAATTACACTTGCGTGCCTCCTGTTTCTTCAGCATTGGACATTATTTCTAAGAGTTGATCAAGATTTCAGCTGCAATGAAAGCCGGGCCCATCTGGTGGTGATCCCATTAAAGGCTACACATTGTATTATAGTAAAGATGGCTCCGATTGGCAGAATGTTGAATTGAGTACTGATAAAGAAATATGTACTTTGGACAACTTAGCTTGTGGGACCAATTATGGAATTTACATGGATTGTGTTAGGGACTTTATTCTGACATAATTAAGACATCTACAGATGGATCAGAGATTTCAATTCCTTCTACGAATCAAGAGTGTCAAGAGTGTGTGTGTGTGAGTTTTTGAGTGTCTTGGTCATGCCGCGTTTAGCCTTAGTTGCTGCTGGCGGCGATAAGCGATATTTCTTTCTTTCTTTCTTTCTAATTAGTCATTGTTTAACGGGGATAATTTTAGTTGTGACTTGTTATTAATTGCTTAACATTTTCTGCGGTTCAATAAATATCGATTTTATAACATTTACCGAAAATTTACCAAGTCAGATTATTCACGCGATCAAATTAAAGTTGGGGTTTTGCTAAAAGATAGGTTTAGAGGATTTTTCACCATCGCATGTGTAGTTATCTTGCGACCGTAGATGTAATAATAAAACTGGCGGCATGCCATGACAAGTATCGCAATTGTTTTTCAATCTGGGCATATCTCAACGTGATTGTTGTTATCATCTGTGCACCGTAAAAACATGGCAGCTATGTTGCAGCAATGATGACCCAAATCTGTTTTTAGATGTATTGGCTTGGATTGTAATGTGAGTGCTATCATTGAAGAAACTAAGGACCAGCTCTGAGGTGAGTATTTTTTTAATATTGGTCATCGCCGTTTGGAGTTCATGAGTTCAGTAAAACAGAGTTTTGTCTTTCAAAAATTGCCTAATTGGTGAAGTCAGGGTGTCTGTGTTAGATATGAAGTGCGAGAGATAAGTAATGGTGCCGAGTAGGCAACACACATCCTGTTTGTTGGTAGAATCGGGTATTCTGTTAATTGAGGCAACCTTTTCGGGGTTGAGCTTCACTCCATCTGCGAAGATAACATATCCCAGATATATTGTGACGGTGATTTTTCCCAAGTCTGTAAAATTACTAAAACCTGGTAAAAACCATAAAGAGAAATTATCTGACTTTGTTTCTTTTCTCAAAACAAGGACAGGATTTATTAAAACTAATTAAACAGTTAAGAATATTTACAATTAATGTTACTTCCAATTATACAATTACTAATTATTTATATTTAATACAACTGAACAAGTTCAGATCACCATCACTAAAAAAAATAGAGAACTGACAGGATGTGGAGTTGTGCAGAACTCCATTTGCTAACACTGACACAAACACTAAACTAAGCTAAACTAACCAACCTAACAATGCTAAATACTAAAGGCACAACAGGTGTGAAAGTTATTTTACACGTCTATAACATTAAAAAAAAGGCTGAATGGCCAAAACTACTTATCTACACACATAGTAATGCATCAGGGTCACAATGGAACACATGGTTGGGCACGAAATATATTATCGAAATCAGGAGTGATTCATGGAACTGTAGATAATGCAATCACATTATCGAGGATCTCTGAAATCACTCACACAGCCTAAATTACATTTGCTTAGCTTTGCTTGGCACTCGAAAACCGACTTACAGTTTGTCTTTACAACTGGTCATCCCAAACGGAACCCGATCTGATTTGGATCAAAAGTACTCGCATGCAATCGCATGAAATACATGCAATTTACAATTTACTGAAAATACAAAAGTAGCAGCCTTTTATACCCGGGAACAACAGTCATTGGCACCTAAAAGATTGCACCTCTCATTGTCCAGGGCAGCAGTTGCATTTCACCACCCGGTGTTGATTAAGATCAATCCTTCAGTTCAACACTTGTCCCATCGGAATAAATGCATCGACACAAGAGGGCAGTGACTTACAGACGCGCAACCCATGCGCCAGATCACTGCCTTCATGCGGTACAGTGCCGGCTCCAATTCAGATGTCGTCATTCGTCGCTTCCCAGGGTCAGGTATGCACTGAATTCATTTCCACGTCAAGCTAATCGTTAATCAGTGCAAAATTCATTAATCAATGGTGACAAAGTAAAACATTAGATCAATCATGTTATCAAACATTCAAAATAGTAAAATTAAGGGGGTAAACAATTACTTGCACTGGCTTATATAACCAGCTAAGCTCATGTACACAAAAGAGGGGAAAACTACTCAATCTGCATCCTTTGGACACTCGGACTCTTCCATTTCCATCCAATTGGATGAAATGACCAAAGTCATCCATCCAAATGCCATCTAATGGGCACACTGATCAACGAAGACATGTGCTTTCCTAATTAAGGTTTCTTTTGGTTACTCTAACCCTAAATGCCTAATTATGATCACACATATCCATGACGGGAAATTTACACACTAACAACAATCAATAACTTGTTGACAACCATTAAACCTTCAATTGAAGGAATAATTAATTATCCGGCTATTTATTTTACAATATTTCCGCAACTTCTGGTCAGGTAATTTTAAAAGGCAACTTGAGATTTTTAATCTCGTTACAATATTACCTTAGGTTGTTGCAGGTGAAGTTTCATTGGATTGAAATCAGGGTTGTTAAAGGCTGCCTGTTGAAGCAGTTGCATCAAGGTTTTGTCGTGCTGTTTCAAGTCGTCACCTGCATTGATTACATCATCGGATACGAATTGCACGCCCTATGTTGCTAAAGGTCTCGTCGTTCCATTGCTGGAACTTTACAATTGCTGGAACTTTACAATTGCTGGAACTTTACAAAGGCACACGAGTGAAGCCGAAGGGTAACCGGAGAGAGCAAAAACGACTAAAAGAGGTGCTGAATGTGGATAATTTAGAGCTCGACTCATCTAGGTGCATATGCCAGTATCCATGAGCTTTGTCATGACTGTGAAAACCTTTGTGACCAATCAGTCACTAGAAGGCAACATGGATCCTGGTCAGGTGACCCTGGGGCATGTCCACTGCATGACCTGAGGGGCACAACCCCAATATGAGAGAGTCGTTGTTCGCCTATCTGAGCGATCGGACAGGCATAAGACTAGGAGTAGAGAGAGAGAGATGAGCGGGATTGCTCAAGTGCATACGCGGTGGACGTGGGGAATGTTGTGCGGGGGGCTGAGTGACAGGTACGGCTACTCCCCGTAGCCATTTAGTGTGTATAGTAAATATTGCTTTGTATCGGTATCTCCTGATACCAGTACGAGGCTGGCGAACCTATAGGAAGCGTTGGGAGTGTGCCGGTGATTGCGGGTTGCAACCTTAATAATAAAGGCTTGGCAATCTATAAATCTCTCATCCGTCTCAATTAATTCATGTGTACTGTCCATAATACCACTGCCTGGAAACCATATCCAAGCGGCGGAGAAACGAACGGTCACAACTTCTTGCGAGAAAAACGCAATACTATGTTAATCAATTGTTGGAATGAGATATTGAGGACATCTTATTGCCTCGTTGAAGACTGGGTTGTCAAAACATAGGCGGAGCGAGCCATTGGCTTTTTCAACGGTGACGAGATTGCTGACCCAATTTGTCCTTTCAGGCTCAGGAACAATAATGTATTGTTTGACCAGGGACTTTAATGTGGTTTTGAGTCTGGGTAAGATTGATAAAGGCACTTTGTGTGAGGGGTAAATTCTCTATTGGGTACCATCACAGTGAGCTGAATGGAGTATTTCTTTGTTGAATGGCTAATGCCACAGAAAACATCTTTCTAATTTGAAAATAAGATCATCACATGGTAAATACGATTCAGATGTTACTTTATTGATCGATTCTAAACATTTCACAATGTTGAGAAAAATACAAGCGTTGTTGCCTACACTCTTAGAAAAAATGGTGTAGATGAAGCCTAGCTGACACCTATTTAGGTGTCAGCCAGGCTAAATACACCTGAATAGGTGTCAGCTAGGCTAAATACACCTGAATAGGTGTCAGCCAGGCTTCAACTACACCATTTTTTCTAAGAGTGTATTAGTCCAAGTCCAATTAAGGACTTGCGAACCGAAACAATGTAGAATCGATATTATTGTAATTACATTCGAGATGCACGGTTTCCTGGTTACAAATGTTAGAACCCTCGACGCCACAAAAGTTGCTTGTAGAAATAGTGACATGTGCTAAGACACCCAAACAAATGGCATCACACTGAGCTATGGCGTTAACCTCAGCCCAGAAGTCGGTTTTACACTACAACTGACCTGTGGGAGCAGTGATTGTGACGTAGGTGACTGCTCTGTCGTCTGGCTCTCGGTGAATTGCATCTAGGAACGAGTTGATTGCAGAACCGGTGAGTTCACTCTCGCTGTCAAGTGTGTCCATCTAGTGGCGTTTGCTACGGCAAGCGTGGGCAAAGTGGTTGGTTTTGTTGCAGTGAAAACACTGTCAGTCGAATATGAGACAGGTGCCATGCTTATGTGTCAAATCACTGCAGTTGCGGCACAGGGTGTGGGAGATTTGATGTAGCATCTGATTGTTGCTACTGACCACTAAAGGCCTGCATCAAAGAAGGTTGTGACTGCCATGTAGTGTTATGAAACCTTTGGCACATGGTCTGTCTGTGACATCGGAATTGAGTGCTTGTACTTTATGGACATCGAGATCCTGTTTGTCGTCATCCGATCGCATCTTTTTAACTTATTTGTTGGCCGATTCGGCAGCATAACAGAGGGTCTTTGTTTTGTATATAATTAAATTTTTTTTATAGAAGTGTGTCTTGAATTTTTTGTCGGATATGCCGAAAAAGGATGTGATCATGCATAATGTCATTGATGAAGTTATCAGTGGTCTTGTAATGCTTTACCATGCCCTGGATGTCGGTTACTAAGGTCTTCATTGTTCGTCGGGCTTCTGGCGCTGGCCTAGCAGGCAAAAATGGTTGATAATGTTGGTAGATTGTGGTTTGAAATGCTCGTCGAATTTTGCCACCACTGCACTTAACTTAGCTGAGTTGTTGGGGTTTGTAAATGTGAATATCTTGAAAACATCTTACGCAGGACTACCCATGACGTGAATTAGCATGTCGACTTGTTGGCTCTCTCTTTTTTTGTCCACACCGTCAGCACACAGGTACCAACGAAAACATACAATCAATCGGGTTCAGTTGTCTGGAACATTGTGGACCAGTCGAATGGAGCGAAGCGTCGATCGAATTCTCCTGTCGACAAAATTCCATTCAACATAATTCCAGTCGACAAAATTCCCTACAGTTAATAAAGAATTTTGATGACAAAATTCTTGTCAACCAAATTCCTGTCGACAAAATGTTTTACAGTTAATAAAGAATTTTGTCGACCAAATTCTTGTCGACTGAATTCTTGTCGACCAAATTCTTGTCGACTGAATTCTTGTCGACCAAATTCTGTGCTTTCTT
Organism: Henia vesuviana; assembly: GCA_034696185.1. Classification (NCBI taxonomy): domain Eukaryota; kingdom Metazoa; phylum Arthropoda; class Chilopoda; order Geophilomorpha; family Dignathodontidae; genus Henia; species Henia vesuviana. The sequence goes on along the minus strand of JAQFZU010000211.1, from coordinate 27,838 downwards.
TTCACATCTTTTTCTATTACTCCTTAAAAATTTCTGAAATTTTCGTATTTGTAATTTTAATATTTCATAGTTTTTTAAGTGTTTATAAATTTCTTGGATTTTTAAAAGCTTCGCGATTAGTTGTTGTTCAATCGTATTTCATTTTGTCTTCTTTTAGTTACGAATCCACTTTTTTGATCGCTTTGTTGCGAATGGTCGAGTCAGTCAAGTTTTCACTATTTCAGCTACTCCAAAAAAAAATTCATTAGAAAACTCAAAATTTATAAAGTATTTTACCATAAATTTCATCACTTCTTGTAAGGTTCATAATAGTATGGTGATTGACTTTTGGTTGATGTCAGTTTGTTTGTTTGTGCTCAATAAGTGGCACCGATCGTTTGTTTGCATCTATAGAAACAAACAAAATGCATATGGCGCCTAATTTGGGTTTTCTAACCTCGTCGGCTATTTTGAGATGGCTAGCAGTGCTGAGGAGACGTGTGGATCAACAACAATGCCTAAAACCTCTTTTGAACCCTAGACCTTCATTTCTAGCCAAAAACAGGAGAAAACAAAATTATTTTTATATTTGTTTGTTTTTCTAACTTTAAATTGTCATAATAAAATAATTGTCATTAACTTTAAAAAATAAATGTATGAACATTTTAATAGATGTACTGTGAATGTTGACCATTCACAGCAAAATAGGTAAAAAGACTTATTCGAACAACTTATTAAAATCGAAAAACTTATAAAATAAACTAAGAAAAATATATGTAATAGTATGATAAATGCAAAAAAAACTTTCTTGTTGCTTCTCACTAGATGGTCCACAAATCATGTTCCTATGCAAAAACCAATATAATGCCGCCTGTTACCACTTGCAAATAGTTTTAAGATTGACATCTTTTTTCTACTCTTGGCATATGTATTTTAGTGATAGAGAATGTGTTTCACCTTCTCCTGGCACTGCAGCACATACTCGACAGTACTTTATCCTCTGCATTTATCTCTGGTGGGAGACAGTCATCTTCTCTCACTCGAGAAAGTGCATCGGCTCAATAATTCTTTTGTATCTTTACGGTAAACAAACAGTAAAATTTTCTTGTTGCAGAAACATCTTCCACCTGGTCAAATTTTGCCTGTCAAATTATTGGGTGATATTAACACCATTTTAAAGCCATGTGATTATATTCTGCAGTGTATGACGAGTATTCCACACATTGTTTTTAATGGCCCAAATGACCGCCACACATTTTAACTCATGTATTGTAAAAAGCTTCAGCTCCATGCAGTGTTCTATTAGCGTAGGCAACTGTTCAAGGCATTGCTTTGCCTGGCAGCTGTTGCATAAGGTCAGCTCCCAGCCCATCCTCACTTGCATCTGTGCAAATAATGAATGTAAAGGCACAGAGCAGTGGGAGCACAATCTGTTGCATCAGTCGTCATTTTGATGCCTTGCATTGAAAAAATGTTCAATCTGAAAATGTCTGAACGTTTTAATTCTATGTTGTAAAATAAATTTTCAATTCCACTTTTGCACTTTGCAATTTAATGATAAAATTAAAAAAAGAGAATTTTGAGTATTTTTTTATGATTAAAAGTTTTATTATATTGCATACAAATTATTAGTTTCAAATTTTAAAAAAAATTCTACAATTTTCGAGACCTGTGGCGCCCCATGGTGACGATAGGTCACATCTTTTTAAATTTTAATTTATATAAATTTCACATTTCATTTTAAAAAAACATAAATTAATGCCTCATTTAAAACTCCATCACTTCACTTAATAGTTCACTTCAGCTTTCATTTCATCTAATAACAATAGGTAGAGTTAAAAGCCCTAAAAAATTTCAGTACATATCCAATTCTCAAGCCACACAAATTCCTTTACAAATTACATCGTATTTATAAACTCGCGATAAAAAGAAATTTACCTTCAACTGAAGTCATCACAACTATCCTAATCGATAACCACGCATCCTTTATCTCTAATAGCAAACGCGGCGTGGCGCTTGTGTTGCATATCTATTCGCATCTCGATGCTGAGTCAACTGAAAAGAGAAGTGTCAGTAACACGACCAATATGAAGAGGCTCCTTGCCTCGCATGCGGCTTGCATTCTGCTAATTATCGTGGCCACTGTTTCAACCCAAACAGGTAAATCACTTAAATAATTTTTAAAAAAATTTTCATTTCGACGTTGTAGAAGACGATGTTTAGCAAATGAGCATTTACATCATCATCTTTTTGCACCATCCAATTGTTTCCATTGTCGTATTTTTAGTTTTTCCTGCAAACCAAGCTCTCGTGAAGTAAATATTCCGGGGAAAGCATTTGAAAATGAATTTCTATCAATTTTCTCACAAACGAATAGATCGATTTTCATCTATATTTTATATAAAAAAAATAAAAGTGGACGAGTTAATTCACTACATGTGCGAATGGCTGTCCCTCGGGGTTAAATGGCGCACGTGAGTTGCAGGCAAATTGCCACTTTTGGAAGGTACGTGAGATATCTCGCGTCAGCTTGGTCAAAATTAGAAAAATAAATCGGATTAGGAAATGGTTTTTTCACGGCTCTTGAGAAAGGAAGGTTAAGAAAAATTAATTTTAAACTGATTTAAAATTAAAAATTGCGAAGTTGTGCAATTGGGTTTGAAATTCAATTAAATTTAGTTTAGTTGATTCTTTCCAAGTCCTTTACCCAAAAATGCTAAAAATAAATCTGTAAAGTTGGCTGTTTAGTGAATCAGGTATTTTTCTTTTCCAATGTTTGATATTTATTTGGTAATAGTTTACTTGAAAAAGTTAAAGCAGGAAATGAATTCAGAGTTTTCTTATGTAACTCCAGTTATTCCATTAAAATTGATTTTATATTGCGGGACTCAAATTTAAAATGATTGTGATCTGAAACATTGACATTTTTACAAGATAGCAATGTTTATCAAGCATCTTGCATATTACTTTCATTTGAAAATATTTATAAGCATACTAAAATTTGCATTTATTATACAGCGAAAACAAGTGATTACAATTTTACGAAAGACTGAGTTTACGATCGAGTTTAATAAAGCCGAAGTGTTTTAAGCAATAAAAAATATTATAAGCAAAGCAAATAACATTTCAAACTTTTTAATTACATTCTACTAAAGAATGAAATGCACATTTGCACTTCTTCTTTAAATAACCAATCAACATAAATAAAAGAAGATTAATTTTGACTGTTGAACACATAGGAATTATATTTTTATTTATTTATGATGTTTTATAATAGAACTAATTTAAATTTTATGATCACTTTTGTCGGTTTCTCTATGCAAACAATTGTAAAAGCAAAACAAATTTTCTCGTCATAAATAATTAAATACAACATTTATTTCAGCTTTAATTTTAAGAACACTTTAATAGATAATATATTTTAAATTGTATAATTGAAAAATCTAAATTGAGTACATTTAAATTAAAATGCTTAATACAAAAACAATTTTCCACACAATTTAATTATCAATTTTAATGTAAGCAGAATGTTTGTTTAAGAAGTACAATATTTACATTTTTATTAGGTTTTCTATCTTATTCTGTTTAGCATAAAAGTCTGACTTTTTCATTTTAAAGTTGTTGGTAAACGACGCAGTCCCGAAGTTTGCCAACGTCGTTTGGAGGAAGCAATTGCACAGGGTCGATCTTGTTTAAAGCAATGTGATACAGACCATGATTGCAAGTCCAAACGAAAACGATGTCTGTGCGATGGGGTATGTGGAATGAGTTGCATCAAACCAGGTAATAAAGTTAAATTAAAGCGATCGGTGGTGCGTGTCTCATTTGCTATTTTCTAACCGCTCGATCAGATCTTCGTTGCACTTCACCACCGGCTCCGGAAAATGGAAATATAAGAGTTACTGATGACCTGTTCGGTGCAGAAGCATTTTATACTTGCGCTACGGGATTTCGCCTTGTTGGCACCGAACATCGAATCTGTCAAGCGGACAGTACTTGGAGCGGCACAAATCCTCAGTGCGTGGAAGCTAGTGAGTAATTGCATATTACTCAATAAATAGTCGTCGAACTAATGATGAGCAAATTCAATTTTAATTAATGTTATTAGAATAGTGAGATGTATTTTTTTAATTTATTTTTAGCTTATTGCGGTAAACCTCCACATGTTGCCAATTCACATAATAATGCACCCCTGGATAGGCGCAACTTTGAAGTGGATGAAGTTGTTCAATACACTTGTTCACTGGGATATATTGCAAAAGGCTTTGCACAAGCCAAATGTACATATTATAACGGAACAGCAAGTTGGTTTGGTCCTGACGTCGAATGCAGTCGTATGTATACCCTTTACTTATTTATAATTCCAAAAATAAATAATTCATATAATTTATTGTATGAGATCTTATTTGATTTATTTTCTTATCCTGTATAAATAAGCAATAAATTCAATTTCTTTTTGTATTTTTTTTTCAAGCAATATCATGTGGCGACCCCGGAGTCGTGGTCAATGCATACCGCATTGACGAAGGCTTTACCTTCTCTAATCGCGTGACGTACCGTTGTCGCGAAGGCTACGAATTAAACGGAAAGAGCACCAAAGTTTGCCAAGGAAACGGTCATTGGACAGGACCCTCACCCACCTGCGATGGTTTGTATAAACCGTTTCCAAACTTCTTAATAATTTTAAATTTGAAACTAGCCGTACAATGCCCCGTACCCGACGATCCATCCAATGGACGTGCATTATATTCGACCACATTATACGATTCCCTCGTTACTTACGAATGTCAGTACGGCCATATATTAATCGGAATTAATAGTACTAAATGTGGTCCCGACAAAAGATGGACTGGTGATAAACCACAGTGTAAAGGTAAGAAGTTGGAGTTGTATGTACCAATGTTAAATAAGTTGCCCATTAAAGAATGGCCACCTTCAGAAATTGATTGTGGCAGTCCAGGAACCCTATACAATGGTTGGCTGGAAGGCGAGCACACGAACCTGGGCTCGGTATTACTTTTCCGTTGCTACGAAGGCATGAAATTCGAAGGGAGTTCAATGTCCACTACGTGCCGACTGGATGGCAAGTGGTCGCACCCACTGCCTTATTGCATGGGTAATTTCTGATAGGTTTTTATTTCGTATTTAATCCAACAATTTTTTCAACCCCACATTACATAACAGTTATTTGTTAGCAAATTTCTATTTAGCTAAGTTATTTATGTAAAATAGCTTTTGAAGGGCGGGTGGGTTTTTGTCTGTCTTTGTGGCAACCGCTGGTGCAGCGCCCTGTCACATACCTGAAGTGCTGAATGGTGTTATGGTCAATGTGACGCCTGGAATGTTGGCAACACATGGACAGGTGATTCAGGTTACCTGCGATGAGCAATATGAGATCAGCTACAACATCTCTTGGATCGAATGCATCAATGGTAGTTGGAGTATCTTGCCGACATGCCTGCCAGGTAAGAAGGCGCCGCCGCCACAACCGCCCACACCTTGTCCACCGCCCCTTCACGAAGCCGCGCTCGCTGTTGTAGCGCGTTGCAAAACGCTACCGCCACGACCACGACACGGGATGGTTATTGCACCGAAAACAGAACATGGAACGCGTGCCATGTACAAATGCCGTGATGGATATGTGCTGCGTGGGAATAATATCACTGAATGCATGTTTGGCCAGTGGACAGGACACATACCGTACTGCCATGAAAGTAAGTTTTCCCTTCTATTTTAACACGATTAATTCATTATTTTAAATTACCAAAAATTATGTTATTAATCGTATTAATTTATGGACATGACATTTGACATTTCAAGCACAAATTTGAAACGAAAAAGGTAAGAATTAGTGAAGTCGCAACCCAAGTCATTAAACAAGGGCATGTAAGGATTTTTTTTATTACTAAATTTAAGAAATTTTCGCTTCTTATTAGCAATGCATTATGACATTTATTATAATCAAGTGCTAAGGCTTAATTTGGATAATAACGGGTTACGACTACTATTACTATTGGGCCCTTCTGACGCTAGCTGTTCGGCCCGGCGTTAGAAACATTTTTCTTGCTCGATAAACAGCCCCAGTGGCAAAATTTCCAGGTGGAAGATTCATCCCCTGGTGTCAGTGTTTAGCCACGAAGCAGAAATATGGCCCATGTTAAATAATCCTGCTTGGACGGAAAATCAACCGACCAAAAACCTTAACATTCAATAATTTGTATTAACTGATGCGACCATTCAGCACTTATAAGAGAGGATTCGTCTATGACCTCTGAAGTCCTATTATCTCAAATCAACTTAACATAAATCACAATTAAATCTCGTTCAAGTGGGCCAACAATAGTTATATACCAATGCGTTTTCACAATACCTTTCAAGGTTCGAAGTAAAGTATTCATAATTTTGCCAGTCACAGTGGTTTGTCAATTGCTCCCTTCCATAACTTTGCTTCAGTACATATTTTTACATTATTTTCCAAATCCTTTAAGTTGCTGTCGCATTGATATAGTGTCATTGGCAGTTAATCGCCTTTTGAAAATCCAACGACAATAAACCCAGATACCACCAAAACCAATAATGTTGAATCGATTTATAAAACCGCTCCCTGTTGAGTCATTAGTCTCAGCAACTCTTTAGAATTTTCCATCACTTCATTTCAATCCAATTATATTGACTGAATGTATATCAGTTTTAAACTTGAATTGATAGGAATCGAATCAAAATAGTCATTAATAAGCAATTGGGTTGTAAAGCCATAACATATAACATTCATCAACATATGGAGAAAGGGGATAAATAAATATATCTTAATGACCTAAACAAATACAAAAGCTATTATGCATGCACCTGAACCAATTACCACTTAATATATAAATGGAAAATAAACATTTGTAATGATGCTCATAAATCATGTCAACTGCCTGATAAATACTTCTTCAATAATTATCAATAGCAATTACAATTCCATTAATTCTATATTTTGAATGGTTTTAAATAAAAGAAAAATGTTGAATGAAATTATAATAAGAGTAAAATCTAATATTATGATAATTTATAAAAAGATTAGTCACAATTACTTTGCCTTCCCGAATAACAAGATATCATAAATTAATAGCGTTAATAACATATTTATAAGCACTCAATTAAAATTTAAATTAAATTAATCGAGATACGATTTTCTAGTTTATTGTCCATTTCCCGGAGCCATCGATTTTGGAAAAGTGCTTCTCGTTGGCAATATGGGACTATACGATTATCGACCATACGTCCGAAAAGTGACAAACAATCGACAAATCATGTACGAATGTGATAAAGGATATAAATTAGTAGACGGTCCTCCTGGAGCCACTTGCATTGGAGGCAGGTGGAGTCCAAAACAATTACCTCGATGTGTCATAGGGCGTCATCCCAGACTCAGTTGGAGTAAACGAAAGAAGCGTTCGACTGCCAATTTAGCAGTGAGAAATCACAAACGTAGAAATCCAGGTAAACTATTGTTACATTAAAAATTAATATATTTGAATTTTTAATTTTACAAAATTCATGTAGCCACGTGCAGTCCCATTCCGGACGCACCTTACATAAACGTGCAGATAAACCAATTTGGAGAAGATAATTCAACATACGTCGACGGTGCACTATCTCATGGAACTGAAATAAGTGTACGTTGCGCACGAGGTTATGGATTGAATATAGGAAACAGAACTGCCAAGTGCGTGAGAGGAAAATGGCGTCCGAGGGTTCCAGAATGTTTAACTCGTAAATATATACTAAAGATAATTTACGACTTTTAAAGTTAATAAAAAAAATTATAATATTTTAGTCGGTTGTAAAGTACCTAAAGTTCAAAATGGGGTTTATCACCATCAAGATTTGACTGCACCCGAAAATAGTGAAATTATGCACGGAGAAGTGGCCACGTTTTCTTGCCTTACTGGATATCAAATTCAAGGACCAGATACTATGCGTTGTTGGTTCGGTGAATGGGCTTTAGAAAATTTCCCAGAATGTTCGCCAGCATCTTGTGAATTACCTCACATAGCTCACGGACAATATAGTGGTGGATATCGAGCGGGTTTGACAATATCGCACGGTTCGATGGTCGATTACGAGTGCGAAAATGAATATGTTAAAAACACATTAAGAGCTATACGATGCCACTTGGGACATTTAAAGCCTCGATTGCCTGCTTGTCATCATCAATCAATGCATATTATACCAGTACTTGGTAAGAATCTCATAAGACTAAGAAATATTTAAATCAAAAAAAATTTGAAAAAAAAAAATCATATCTTTTTAATTTTTAACCGTGCTATGTTTTCGAAAGCAAATGTTTGCAGTGCTTTTGAAACCTTAGTAAAATGACCATGCTCTAATTGGAAATTTTGCTATACAGCAATGGGTTAAAAAGTTATAAATATATTTCGTGAACAATTGTCCAATAAAACACTAATTACAATTCAACAGATGGTTTGCCCGAAGGAACCGACATCCAATTTAAGCAACACGGAAGCGATATTAGCATCATCGACTTCCCAGCATCATCATTCAAACGGTCATGTGGCCCACCCGCAAGAGTTCAAAATGCGTTGGTTTACCGCGATGGCCGGCTCATCACCGACAACGAGCACCAATTTCTGGACGGCACTGAAGTGCTTTTTAACTGCATCGCAAGCATAACCGGAGAAAAAAGCACTTGGAAAATAACTTGCGAAGATGGCAATTGGGTTGGTCGACCGCATCGATGTGGTGCGTTGGTAGGGGCACAAAAATATTAAATTGTAAGCATATTCTGAAATTTGTACATTTCCAATTTGGTTTTTTAGAGGGTGATCCTGGATCGAATTACTACGAGTATCTACGCAACCGATCTTGTGTATTCCGCAACACCGAACCACATCTGGTAACCTTTTATGGTGATATGCGCATCACTGACGAAACTATGGAATTCCCACCGGGTACAGAACTTGTCTCACGATGCCGTGATGTGGGCAAATACGCGCGTCTTGGGTCCGTGAAACGGCGCTGTATCGGTGGTGAATGGGATGGCATCAAGCCCACCTGCTTCGGCCTCTCTCAGGAGAATGATTACGCACGTATGATATTTTATACGAATACTGAAACTTGAATATTACTCGAATAATAATAATAATAATACTCAAAATACTCAATACTTGAATACTAAATATCGTTTGATTTTGTAGTGGAGAAGCCGCCAACGATCCTCTTCCGCCATCAGCTTGGTCCTATTGCACAAAGTAACGATGGGCGCCTCATTGTTTACCCTGGGACTATTCTTCACCTCGAGTGTCTTTGGCTGAGGAAGTTCGGTACACCGCGCTGGGAAACGTCTCACTCATTTCGTAAATACCCTGAAGGATGGACTGCTGATCCAGGTCGTGATTCGCAACTCGAATATCGTTTGTCAATATACCACGCTCAAAAAGACGATTCCGGTCTCTACACGTGCATTACACCGAAACAACATAGACATTCTGTAGAAATTATTGTAAAAGGTTTATTTGATTAGAAAAATATTTCTAATTTGATGGTTTTATAAAATTCACCCCTTCATTGTAGCTGTTCATTGCCCAAAAATACCTGAAAGCTCAGGATTACATATCAGTAACCCAAGCAATAAAATGAATACACGGGTAACATTCTCTTGCAAAAATGGCAATGCTTTAATTGGTTCTGAGCAGGCAATTTGTTTGCCTTCTGGGAATTGGTCGATGCCACCACCTGCATGCGAAAGTAGTTATTCCTATAATTTTAGTCACGATGTGATTAATTTTGTTAAATTATATTTTTTAGATGTTGAATGCCCCGAAACTATTCCCGTAACAGATCAAGAGTTACGCATGGAATTACACAATCGGAATGCTGGTGGAAAAGCTGCTTTTTCTTGTGCACCAGGATATGGCCTCAGAGGTCCTGCCGAAATTATATGTGAAAGTAATGGCCAATGGTCACAACCATTGCCTCATTGTGAAGGTAACTTCTCGTTATCAAAACAAAGGGTGGTATGACAATAAATAAGAAATTAAATTTATTTAGAGGTCAGATGTCATCTTCCTGAATCTCCCACTAATGGTTACATACAAGGTCAAACTTCTGTGCACAGATCGGGTGATATTGTTCAATTTATTTGCAATCAGGGTTTTATGATGGAAGGTCAAGCAATAATCGTTTGCCAAGACAATGGACGATGGTCGGGGCCTGTGCCCAAATGTAATTACATGTGGTTTTACAACAATATTTGTCAATAATAACAATATTGTTTTGATAGGTGTTCAAGCATGTACGTATCCTGGCACAACAATTGGTGGCACAGTATCTCGAGTGAAATTTTACTATAGCATTGGTGAAACAATAAAATTTGACTGTGCTCATGGTTTGGAATTAAGTGGTGCAAAAATGCTACGTTGTTTACCAAATGGCAAATGGTCGAATACAATTCCAGCATGTGTTCCTGCTCAAGGATAATAGTCTCATTCAAATAACTAAAGCAAATTTGAAATGAATATGAGCCATATCGATTTTTAGACTACCATAGGTAGTGTTGTGAGTTGCATAATTTGTAACCAAAATAATACAAATATAATTGATTAATAATGTAGCAATCATATTATGTTTTTTTCTAGTTAGTTTCTTTATTTTGTTCAATCTTTTGGTCGATTTCATATTTATTTAACAAACTTGTATGTCATATTAGACATTAACAATTTCTTGTCTTCCAGTCTGAACTTGTTTGTAAATTTCCAATAATTAACCTTAACCACTTTATCAGTCATTTGTAATTCCTTAAGAATTTGACCTGAATGCTACCATAGACTTGTTCATGGAAAAAAAACTTATTTGCGAAAGTACTTGGTGGAAGTAATATGTGATCAGTATAAAGAAGTATGAGTGAATGAAGACTGTCCGGAAAATTCCCATCCCATCCTCGTTTGCCAAAATGTAATGTTCCTGTGGTCATATCTTTGTAAATCCAACTAAAAAAGAAAAGGAGAAATAAATATGATTCCTTTATTCCATAGTCATGTTCAATGAATAGTTTTTTTAATAACAAATATTGTTTGTCTCTGAAAACTACATTGAATCATCTGCAGTATTTAATGACAAGCCAATAATTTTATAAAAAGAAAAATACGATATTAAAATCTACACTCTAAGAAAAATAGGTGTAGAGGTACACAAACAGAGACAACTTTGACCTAATTAAGATTATATTGCTACCTATTTAGGTAGAAATATGAGAAAAGTGTCTCTATTTGTCTACCTCTATACCTATTTTTTGAGAGTGTATATTACAATTTTTTAAATTAAAATGAATATTTCAAAGAATATTTGGTATATAAATATTACTAAAAAATAAGAATGTTTATTTAAAAAGATTGTAATCATATGATTCCAGGCAAGAAATGTTAAAACTAGTATTATAACTAACATAATATTAAAGAGATTTTCAGAACATACCACATGCTGAGAAAAATTTTTCAACATAAGAGAGAAGGAGGAGATATGTTGCTTAATGTTGCAAGCAACAACAAAAGATAAATTTCAATTTAGATGTGCCTAGATGGAAACCAGGAAGAACCCAGCAATGCCTTGTGGCAAGAAGACACTAAGCACAACTAAAATGAAATAAAACGAAAGAAAACAAACGAAAAAAAAAACCAAACAAAATGAAAAACCCGAACCCTAGAACCCATCATCAGCAAGAAAAAGATAGACAAAAGGAAGAATTAGGAAAGGAGAAGGAAAAGATTATCAGAGGCCCTATTGGTTCTACCATCAAAGAGCCCCATTGATGGTGAACTTCCAAGGGGTGCCATGAAAAGGCTAGGGCACCCTTGTGGAAAGAAAATTTTTCCAGAAATTAAAAATGGAGAAATGATGCCAAGTGCGTCAAATATACTGGTTATCACTTTCAGTACCAACGTTTACTTTTGGCTATTCTAGAAGCTTCAAATGTCATTGTTTAATTCAACACCTAGAGTATCAAGTTCAAAATTTTACTTTACCCCTAAAATAGTGGAATTGTATACAATCATCTCTCGCTGAATTTCTGGTTCAGTTTCGGCAAAAATTTGTCTTAAAAATGACAAATTTTACTTCCATTTAACCAGTTCCATGCCACCTTTCTTAAAAAGTTGAATACTATATCTATACACGTAAGTAGCTTCTCTTTCAGACACTACAATGGAAACTAAGTCATCCATATAAAATTGTTCTAACAAATAAGAAGCAGTTTCTAGAAAGTCAATATGATTTTATAATAGATGGCATTTTATTACAATATTTAAGAGGAATGCGCCGGCCATTGACCCAAATGATACACGAGTAAAACAATAGTTTAATAGTAACTGGTGATTTGCTATCCCAAAAGTCATCTATCCAAAGAAATCTCAAAGAATTGCAGTCATCATCATGAACAGCAAATGATGAAATGCCTACTTAATATCAGTTGTGAATGCTATAGAGTTCTTGCAGAAAATAAACAAAATATTGATTATTTCGGGAAGGAGATTAGGCCTTTTGAACAGGAATTCATTCTGTTAATTCATCACTCTTCATAGTGGTAATCACCAAGGTAAGTAGTTTCAGCTAATAATATCCTCGTGTTTGAAGTGTCTACGTCAGCAGAACACGTCGTCCATTAATTATTCCTTTCAAATTTTATCAAGTCCACGATTTATAATACACTTCAAATTATGTATTTACCGTTTGTATTGAGTTTGCCAATAAAAATATCACTCGTTGAATAAGTAAATTGAAATGTCCTATTTAATTCATAAGAAAACACCACACGAAAAATTGCATTACATTGCTCGGGTAGAGCCTAAAAATATTAACAATTGAATTTAATTTATTCATCTATATACGTTGATTGATTAGTCAAATTGCGCGACATCACTCAATCGTCATGGCTCCGCCTCCAATTCGTCACTATAATCAATCATCGTTAGATATGATGTTATCGAGGTAAGTATTAGCTTGTCATCATAATTTTCCTCGATCTATACTTTAATTGCCGTCATTCGTTTATTAAAGACGTCCCACGAATTCCAATCGTAACTTCCAATGTCATTGTTGTCATTCAACAATTAAATTCCGTTCACACAATTAAATTACACAAATATAAATATACCAGTAGAACCCCGGTTTTTTTTTGGTTTTTAATATTTGTATGGCTTATTTAATAAATATTGTAATTGCAGATATCGGTTATTTGTATGGTTTATCGATTATATTAAGTTGTTATTTTGTTTAAGTTAAAGCAGTTGGGTAAACGATATTTTTTGTTTTACCATCTGTTGTATATATGTATAGATTTCAAGGATTGCCAACTCTGGAGCATGCCACATAAAGTTGTCCATGGCTGAAGCATGGTGTGTGGAGATGTATTTTTGTTACTTGTAGAGATTGTCTTTGTGATTTGGTTATTGACATTGCAAATGCTAATCTGTGACGGTGATTTTTTCCCAAGTCCATATTTTAGTTAAACCCGGTGAAAATCAATTACTAGAAATTATCTGACTTCGTATTTATCTTTTCTCAAAACATATGACAGGATTTATTAAACCAATTAAACATTTAATATTTAAACTTTAAGAACAATAAGACAGGTTCAGATCACCATCACAAAAAAATAGAGTAAGAAACAGGATATGGAGTTATGCAAAACTTCTTTGCTAATTAACACAACACTTGTTGTGATCTCGGTTTAATATTTTATATTAAATCGGGGTCACGATAATTTTGCGACCCTGGCGTCGCAGACACCTGGCGGATGTTGACCGCCATGACCCCTGACTCACGCTTCACCCCTTTCTTAAGACAAAAGGGACTGACGAGGTATTGCCTTGAGGGGGTGTCTAGAGCAACGACCCCGCTTTGTTCTTGAGTTCCGGGCCAACATCTGCTAACCTGATGTCGGATGATTACCTAAATGTCGTCCACTAGGACTGAGAGGTTATTTAACCCGACCGCAGCCGGAAACGAGACACAGAATCATACCCCAACCAAGCAACAAACAAACGAAACGCAAAGAGCCTAGGAAACCTCACACGATCAAGCCTTACACAAAGTAACGGAGTGACCGAGGATTTAGGCCAAATGCAACCAATTTGTTGCCCGACCAACAGGTCGTACGCATAAGCAAACTAAAATCGCTGGAGAAGCCTGAACGTCGCCCAACCAGGACGATAACAGCATCAGCGCTTGCTCCAACGAGCAACCCAAGGACCACGATCCAGGATACGTAGAGCTCCGCTCCGCAGCCGAACCGAAGAGTGACGAAGTTTTGTAATGTATAACATTTTATGTATCGAGCTCACGCTCCATTCTGTTAACGTTCAATAAACGTCGATCCGTTTATACTAAATCCCGCTCGCTCATTTATCACTACTATCTAAACATCGCTATAACTTAAGTACCAGGAGCAAGGAGTAAGTATCGACAGGTTGGAATAAGAATTGGAACAGGTAGAATAAATAAGTAGAAAATCGGAGGCACGACACTTGGGGGCCTGTCCGGGATTTTCTATTGTTTCATTTTTTTTACGTTTCAATTCCAAAAAATTTGTCGATAGCGAAAATTTCGCTCTTTACGAAAAGTTATATAGCAAAAGGTAGAAAGAAATGGCGGAAAATATAAATGTACACTCAACCATCAGCGCTCCGGAAGACTCAATTAGCGAGAGAGTCAAGAAGCGCAAGCGTCGAGGAGGAAAAAGGAAGGAGACCGAAACCCCGGTCCTTCCCAACCCAATCGAGGCAACTGCAACGTCGTTACCAACGGGAACGCCACAGCAATCACCGACGGCGGAATTAACTCTGCCCGACCCTGATTCACCTCATGGCCAACCATTGGGAACCGACGCACCGCAACAACTGACGTCACTACTGCGTCTACCAGGTCTGACAATAAGCTCGCCAGCCTTGGTAGCGCCTACCGGTCAACCGACCGAGACGATGACATCAGCGACGGGTATTTTGACAGTGGCTTCATTGTCACTGCCGTCGACGTCAACAATGGGAACATTGGATGCGGTCAGCTTACCGCAACTCCCAGTGACGACTCTTATTGCGCAACCAGCGGTACCACCGCTTGCCCCGACGTCCAATACGAGTGATACAAGTTCGGATACGTCTCACTTTCCCCAATTGGGAACCGTCAACCCTCACTTTAACCCGCCTATCCCACCTAACTTGTTTACACCCCTACACACCGGGCGTGCCACACAAACCAGTGGTACACCTCCCGGTACCCAAACTCCACAGCATTCTCAAACCACTTCCCGGTCACAGTTCATACCTCGTACCACACCCTCTGATCCACCTGCACACTCGTCGCCACGGGTTAATCCCCCCTACCGACCCGATGCGCATCAACGATCAAATGCTCCTTATGGTACAATTGGCAAACGCTCACAACATTAACCTCGAAAGTGGTATGACGTGGGAAGACGAAATCCATGCAATAGACGACAACGCGCAATTAGCGCCACCTTGTGACGAATTACCACCACTATGTCGTCCAACAAGCAGAGTGCGGCTGGAAGACTGCTTCGCCAGCAGTCCACTTGTCCAGATTTCCCAACCTCCTCCAAACCCAGTACCGAGCCTGTTCGGACGAATTTCCCGGTTAGTCGACCGACAGAATATTCGCCGGCAACCCCAATTTACCTGACCCGAATATTCTTACCCTCCTATACCACCGAAAGTCCGAACCGACATCGCTCACCCAGTTCAACGAGCGATTCCAGCCCGAGGCAAATCATACCGCCTACCCGAAACCACCCTTTGGTACCCATGACGCCCCGAAAACGCCGTTCGACCCAATGGTCTTCTTTGGACCACTGCGATCGACCAGGTAGCGAAGAGAGCCGCGAACGCAGACCCAGCAGCCATCGCGAATTCCCTGAGCGAACCCCGCCAGCGGAACTTAGCGAGACTCGACGACACCAAGATCAGTCGTCGGCGGAGACACTTCCGCCCGGTCCAGCTATCGCAACGACGGTCACCATGGCCGATCTCGAGGCTTTTTGGCAAACCAAAAGTGCTGCAGAAAGCGCAGAAGTTACATCCACAAGAGTAACATCACAAGAAAGTGCCCGATACGAGCGCCATCTAGTGGAGAAGACCGGAACACCAGCTAATATCCATTAAAATCCATTAAAATTCAACGTAACATGGCGAGCGGGTACAACCTGCTTAGACGAAATAGTACGTGTTGCCAACGCAGTCCACATAGACATGGACTACATGCTCTACCACTACATGCCCGTAGTTATGACCGGCCCTGGTCTCGAATGGGTCAAAGCGAATGCCTTTCCAGACTGGATGACATTTGTGATGGCATTTCTGGGTATGTACGGTGAAAGTGAAACCGTCAAGGGCGATCGCGCCATGGGGATTAAGTAGATCCCAGGTGAAGAAATAGGCGCCTACCTACAACAATGCGAACTAGTATTCAACAGCGAAGCAGAGCCGATGCAAGACCATCGCCGGAAGCGGGTATTTACTCGCGGATTCACAGAATACTCACGAAGCGTCCTTAGAGGCGTGCACCCACCCAAACAGTGCACATACGCCCAACTCCGCCAATTTATGCAAGACAACGCGGCGGAAATTGACGATGACTATCAGGCGAATCTGTCCACGGCGGAGAAATCCGCTAAAGCGCAGTATCAAGCTAAGTTGGAAGCTGCCGCTAAAGCATCAGACGGCATTCTGCGTCTACCCTGGCAACTAGCGCTCACGGACCCCGAACTAAGAACTCACAGCTCGGAGACCATCCCGAAAAATCCGTACTCAGCACCTAAATCCAAATCGAAAGCCTACACGGCTAACGTGGTAACCCAGAAGAGACGGAACCTGAACCAGCCGTCGTATCCGAGACTGAGTCGGCAATGGACCCGGACGAATTGCCAGTCCATTTCCGAGACCAGGACGAAGAACAGTACGTTAGTAAAGCGTACCTTATAAGAACGGCACCCAGTTTTTGACCTCGAATGAGAAGACCCCAAAGGCCTTCACGGGTACCCGAAAAAACCACTGAACAGACCGCGCGTCCCGACGACGCCAAAGCAGTCGACAAAAGTGGTAAAACCAATGCAAACAACAGTAAAATGGATCGAGATTCCTGTTTTCAATGTGGCAAGACCGGACATTGGGCAAGAGATTGTCCGACCAAACCCATCGCACGGAAGGAAATAGCTGATATGAAGAAGGAGTTCAACGAGAAGATCGATCAGCTTACGGAATTATTGACAAAAAACGCGAACCTGCGAACGCCAACGGCCGCCTCCCAGTAGCCACTGAGTCGTTCACAAAAGCCTCAGAAGAAGATCCAAAAGTTGTCTGTTTGAACAAAGCGTGCACTGACGTCACCGTCAACGTGCAAGTCGCGCTAGAACAGATAGCCGAATTGTCTAAACCCATTCCCAATCCTACCTCCAAAGCTCCCGATCCACCCCACCCAAATACCGATTCGGACCGGTTGGCAGAAACCCTCGTTCATGCCCTAACGATTACGTCATGGTGTGACGACTTACCCCAACTACTCCCGGAAACCCTACCTAGTGAACGGCGACTAACCGCAGCCAATTGCAGTTTGCCTGACACACGCCTTTCGTTACTCCCAGTCCAAATCGAAGGTGAAAAGTTGTTTGGAACGCTCGATTCTGGAGCTGACCACTGCTATATAGCCTCAGGAGTAGTTCAGAAGCTCAATCTAACAAGTAAAATTCGTCCAACTAACGGAAATTTGAAAGTTGAGACCGCAGATGGACTTGTCCAACCGACTGGAGTAATTTTCCTACCCATGAAATGGCACTATGGTCATTTCACACACCCTGCGGTAGTCTTACCCCAAGACTCAACGCTGCTACTTCTTGGAAACGACCTAATGTGCCGTTTACGCATTCAACCGAATCCAGTAACCAATTCCTGGAACTTCATAAGCGACGAGAATAGTCGCGAACTTCCCGAACCACCGGATTTCACAAAAAATGCGGCTGACCAAGAAGAATGGAGTGGTAACCTACGCCGCTTCATACAAGATTACGATTTTAAGGCGTTTAACGCTGAATTGAAACGCAACAACGTGGTCAACAACCTAGTCGAAGATGCAAAATTGCAACTTAACGAGGCGGAACTACTCCGCCGGACATTGCTTAAATTTGAGAGCACCCTCAACAAGAAGCCGGGACGAACGCATCTTGTCCAGCACGAGATTTTACTCTCTGTTGACAAGCCCGTGCGAGTTCTGTTTCGCGGTTTAAACCCGCATAAGAGAGAAGTAATCAAAAAGCTTTGTTAAGAGCTCATCGATGCAGGGATCGTGACTCAAGCCACTGACGAATATGCGATGCGAATCGTATTAGTAATGCGCCCTGGCAGCGAGCCGCGGTTGTGCATCGACTTCCGACCGCTAAACGCAATCACCATCATCAAACCCATACAGATGCCCTCGATAGACGCTATTCTGCGAGAACTAGGTCATTTCGGATGGGTGACGACCATCGACCTGTCCAAGAGTTACTGGCAAGTGGAATTGCGAGCAGAGGATCGCATTAAAACTGCATTCTACTCTTCACTCGGACGACTAATGTTTAACGTTATGCTGTTCGGCCTTGTCAACGCCCCTGCGACGTTTAAACGACTGATAGAGAGAGTACTTGGCGAAACATTACACAAATTTGCCTGGGCGTATCTGGACGACATCGTAATCGTTTTGGATACGTTCGAAGAGCACTGAAGCATATCGATATAGTACTTGGTAAACTGGCCGCTGCAGGCTTACACGTGCACCCAGCAAAGAGCAAGTTTTGCCGTAAAGAATTGGCATTTTTGGGATACCGCATTGGCGTCCAAGGCTTGTCTATCGACCCCGACAAGATTAAAGTCATCACGGACTACCCAGCGCCCCAGGATGTCAAGGGAATCCAACGTTTTCTTGGGATGGTCAACTTTTTCAATCGAACGTTGCTCTACTTTGCGACGACTGCGACGCCAATTACCGATCTATTAGCGAAGGACATTGAATTTGCTTGGACAAATGAATGTCAGGCTGCATTTGAGACCATCAAACAAATGCTCATCGATGTCGACGTGATGCCGCTACCTAATCTAAATAGAGAATTTACTCTCCACACGGATGCGAGTCGCATCGGCCTTGGCGCCGCCTTAATTCAAGTCCACGAGCGAGAAGGGAAATCGCTATCGATGCCCTGTATGTTTATTAGCCGTAAGCTACAGGCCGCCGAAAAGAATTATTCAGCTACGGAGTTGGAATGTTTGGCAGTGGTCTGGGCGGTCCGAAAGTTCTGTCCGTACCTCGAGTATACTCGGTTCGTCGTACAAATGGACCATCAAGCTCTAAAGTGGCTGATGTCACTAAAGGAACCATCAGGCCGATTAGCACAATGGCAACTAGAGCTGATGGCCAATGATATGGAAATTGAGTATAAGCCAGGCAAGTACAACGTGGTGGCCGATGCGCTTTCTCGCGCACCCATCGACGGCGATACCCTACCAGAAGAGTTTGGAGATAGCGACGAGCAAATCGCTTATTGCCCATCTTCAGCAACCCCGTGGTTCATTCCTAAACTGAATGAATTACCAATTCCTCTGACCCAAAATTCCGATCCCAAATTCAGAGCGTACTGGACCAAGCGACATTTGCTTCCACCGGAAGCGGAGCACCTCACACACTATCAATCGAGCATTGAACCTCGAATAAACGATCCTCATCTCAAATCGCTATTCACTGCGGTGACTGACAAAATTAATTGCCGACCATCGTCACGAGCTGAATTGATCAGCGCGCAAAAACGAGATGCATTCTGCAAGCGATGGTTAGAATTTCTAAGCGCGGGCACGTACCCCGTAGAGGTTCTCACGCCACCGCAGAAAGAAGCGTTTCGTTACGCTGCGTCAGCGTATACAACTGAAACCGGTCTGCTAGTAAAGCACCATTCGTCACTTCAGAGCGACATGGCCGAAGAGGACAACGCCCTCAAGATTGTCGTGCCTGCGTCCCTGCGGCACCAGATTTTGTGGCTTAACCACGGCCATCCGCTTGCAAGTCACTCGGGTGTGACTCGAACCTTACACTGTGCCCAGCAGTTGTATTACTGGCCGAAAATGAGACAAGACATCGTTAGATTCGTGAGACAATGTTCAAGGTGCCAAGCGTGCAAACCACGCCAAAAACCCTTATTTGATTCTGTCTCGCTGGGACCTTACATTCCATTTGAGTGTCTCAGCATCGATCTGATGGGACTAAAACCGACGTCGAAGAGTGGTAACAACTATATCCTCGTTATCATGGATATCGCCACCAGTTGGCCCGAATTGTACCCTCTTCGCAAACCAACGGCTAAGAAAATTGTAGATTGCCTTTATGATGTGTTTTTACGTTTCGGATTCCCCAAAAAACTGGTTTCTGATAACGGACCGCAATTCATTTCGCGAGTTTAAAACGATTTTTGTGCCAAGTTTGACATTCAAGTCAAACACACATCGACTTACCATCCGCAAGCCAACCCAGTTGAACGACTCAATCAGGATATAAAGTATGCCATCGCCATTTTCACCGACACCCATACAAAGTGGGATGAGTACCTACGAGAGATAGCGTTCAGCATACGCTCATCTATCTCGACGACTCGAGGTTTCTCGCCTGCATACCTCAATTTTGCACGAGAACTTCATGTCCCGTGGGACCACCGCATACCTGATTCTGTACTCAGTGTAGACCCTGAAAACCCGCACATTTACGTGCAACAATTGGAGAGAGCCATACACAATACGTTTTCGCATATGAAAGCACACATGGCCGACTTACAAGAACGAGTAGCGCTCCACACCGGCAAATTACCATTTGCTAATTTCAAAGTCAACGATTTAGTGTGGAAAACGGCTCACGTCCTATCGAGTGTCGAGAAGGGAATACAAGCAGGTATCTTTGACATGAGAGAAGGCCCTTTTGTAATAGTCGAACAGCATGGCGGAAATGCGTTCAAATTGCGTAAATTATCTGACAATGTAATTCACCAATCAATTTCGGCTTCGAAACTAACTCCATATATTCCCCAATTTCCCCAAGAAATTTGGACTGAGAACCAAACGGAACCAGATCCGAATATTGTTCCTTCAAACACGTTGTTTCCACCCCACGGTCCTAGGAAGGAAGGGGAGGAAGCGAGAGCAAGTATGACTCCCAAAGGAATCGAAGAAGAAAATAGAGAGAGAGATAGAGAGTCTGAAAAAAGTAATTTTGAACCAGAAAAGCCAGAATCGGAAGAAGAATTTGCAGAAATTGACGAAAATGTGTTAAAACAAGTTAGAAGACGAAAGAGAAAAGTGTATACCGCACCTCCACGTCGAAGCCTACGGACTCAACGCTCGAATCCCCTGATTCGTGGCGAAAAGGTCGTGGGACGAAACTAACAAGCACCGGAGACGACCGAACGAGTCGACAAAACTGCGAAATCTAATTTGCAAAAATGACCACCCAGTCATCTGTCACCGCTCGCGTCGTTCAGACCAATCCAGGTCAAACCAATAAACCGACCAATGAAAAAAAAAAGGATAAGAGATGGCGACCACAGTAGTCGTTGTTAAATAACTGAATAACAACGTATTAACTGAGGATAAATCTGTGAACGCAAATCTCCCAGAGTTTAAAGAAAACACGTAACAATGAGAGAACCGTCGCAAACGCAGTCGCAAGTTTCACAAATGGACCATAACCATTTCTGATCCACACAGAGCAGTAAGAAATTGCGAGCTACAAGCGAAATTTAATCGCTAAGCAATTTCGAAATAAATTAAAAAGAGAGCGAGATTTAATTCGCAAAAGAAAACTTGTCAAAATTCAAGCTAAAAAGCGATAATTAATTCGCTAACAAATTTCGATTAAGAAAATCCGAAAAGCGAGAATTAATCCGCTAGAGTAGTTGTGGAAACTGCAGAAACGGCGAAATTAATTCGCCAAATTCTTCGAAGTTAAGGAAACGGCGAAATTAATTCGCCAAATTTTTCGATGTTAGAAAAACGGCGAAAATATTTCGCCAAAATTCTCAAAGCTGAAAAATTCAAAGTTAAATGAGTTAAAAAATTCGTAGGAATTTTACCGCCGCGATTTAAGGATTTAAGAACTTAAGTCCAAAGTCGAAGGACGCCGAACTTGAAATTCATCGAAAAGACTCACAACGGGTATGAGCCTAAGGCAAACTGGAAACAGAGAGTTACAACTTAGGCCTAACGCTACCTACCTATCGCAAAAACCCACTAAAAAACATGTCGAAACATTATTATCAGCGTGAGAAAATGATGAGTGCAAGGTCAAATGATTAAATTCGAAATGAATTAATTTTATTCGGATTTAAAAACTTACAAATACTCACGAGGAAAATTACGATACAGGGAGCGGCTATTAATCCATGACCGAGTCTAGAGAATTACACAGGCTGAAAATTTTCTAAGTCCAACCCAAATGCACGGACTAGTGGCAAAATTGCGAACTACCGAGTAAAAACTGAGGGAATTCCCCATCACCGCCTGTCAATAAAATTGACAAGTAACGTGACGTCACTACTACGGGGTCAAAAGTTGACAAACCCAGAGACGATCACGTGAAGGGTTAGTTTTCAACTGTTCACACCCGTGACAGTTGGTTTTCGTTTCGCTCAGCGAATTTTCCGCAACTTCGATCGACACCAATTTGGATTTTTTGTGCAAAATTAAGAATGGCCGAGAAATCGAGCTCATCATCCTCTGAAGGGATGCTAATTGACGTTCCAGAGGAAGAATGGCAAGTGCTTGACGAAGCAGGTGGTGACGAAAGCGGTGATCAGGTAAGAAAATGGCCGATTAGAAAGTTATTATAATAGCGAAGTTGCATTCGCTGAAATAACGAAAACTAATCATTTGTTTTTTTTTTGCGTGAGACACTTATTTTGCCAGCGAGTCAGACCTCGCTAGATTAGTGAAACTTTCTTTTCCTTCCAAGCAACGCAAATTAATTCTCACAAGCGATTCAGACATCGCTAGAACTAACGAAAATTGTTTTTAGTTTCACTAACAAAAATTAAATTTCGAGTCACAGCGATCAATAATCGCTAAAAAGTGACAAAGATTTTTAATTTCCTTTTTTTTTCGGAACGTCTTAACAAAGTTTTTTAAGGCCTAGCGACTTAACGTCGCTGATCAACTAGTCACCACAGTTCGTGTTTACACGAAGATCGAGCAAACCCTTAGCCAGATCGAATTTTTTAGCGAGATGAGAAATATAAAATTTTTTATATTTTAATTTGGAATGTCTTAAGAACAAAATTTTGAGGTCACGTTAAAATTGTCGTATTTTAATCTCTGACCTAAAAAGGAGGGAAAAAATTCTTTTTTCATTGTTAAAGGTTTTCACAAATATTTGTGAAAATTCAGACAGGGAATCCCCAACACGGAAGTAGGGATTAGCGATAGTATAATCGCTTCAAACGAACCGCCAACCTACTTCAAGGTCTTGTTCACCCTCACTTTCAGTCAAGGTCACCACGAAACGCCATCTGGCGACAGAATTCGTACTAATCGACCTACTTGGGTTTTCCTTTTGAATAAAAAATTTATGAATTAAATCTACAACTATTGATTCAACCCCTACTGTCGAAATACAAACACGAATAAGTGTTTATGTTCTTTATCGTCATTAAGACCGAGTGGTCATAACAACTGTGACGACCTCCTGTTTTTTGATTTTGATTTCGTCAGACAAAATTATTAAAATTAAATAACGTCGGCGAATCAGATTCGCTTAATTCGGAAGATTCACTAATTTTCCGAATCCTTTAGTTGGATAGCCCTAAAAAAGGAGATGCCCCACAGAATGCAGAAGCCACTACATGGCCATGCTCCGCATTATTCTAAAAACCAGGATAAGCCACAATGGACGGTCATCATGACGTCATTCCTCATCACCTCAAGGAAGGGGACGTCTAGACGTCCCACTCAGAGGAAAAAACTATCGCTTTCTTCTCTTGCTTCTCTCTTCCTTGTTGCGAGCTCATCTAACCTTCAAGCTTCTTTTTTAGAATGGTGCACCTGGTGCTGCTTCCGAGAATCCGGCACCCGACGACGACAACGAGTTCAGAGGATGTCTGCGGTGGATCGGTGCGCTACCTGACATAATTGATCAGGCTCTTAGCGCCTTACCCGAGCGCCGCCGAAGACGCGATTTTGGACGTGCGTACCTCCGCCACTGGGGATCAAGGCGAACGTTGATCGCCAATTTCCAGCTGCACCTACAAGCCGAGCTCGAGCGAGTAATACCTGCTGAGCTCGACCCACCCGCACCTTTCTACCATCCTCTGTTGTTCCAGGAGTACGACGCAGATCCGGAGAGCATTCGATACTACGAGAGATGGCGTGATAATCCAGCGGATCGACTCCGCTTGCACCGACTCGAAGTAGAACGCCTATTCCGGGAAGCCCCAGCGATCATCGAGGGTTTTATAGAGGAATTCAAAACCACTCCAAGACAGCGACGAATTTGGTTGATCGTAACGTTTTGACACCACTGGATCGACCCCAGATTGGCCGCCTAAGAGACCAATGGCTTGTCCACATCCTCACGATGTACAACATAATGCCAATCTCGCGACGCGGAGGAAGAAGAGTGCCCACAGTGCCAGCATCTTGGGTCCCACCGGTCAGGAGACCCATCCAGTTAGCGGATAACACCCGCTCACCCTCACCGGTTGAACCTCCCTCCGTCGAACCTCCGATCCTTCCGGATGAATCCCGCGTACGACGACCTCTCTTGCGGACTCCGAGGATCCACCCTTACACCTCCGAGGTGATAACAAGTGCCACCCTCGCCAGACGCGGCACCCGAGCCAGGACACGAATTACGACAGCAGTCGCATCCCGGAGATGGGAAGCCGTATTAGCCCAATCAGCCCGCTCACACCTCGTCAGGGAACCTGTCGTATGGCCACCTCTCCCACCAGAGACCAAAGAATTCCTACAGAATTTGGAATTAAAATGTCCAATAGCGTTCCCGACGTCGGACCCCAAGCCAGAGGCCCGACTGCCAACATCGACGAGACAACCGTCATCTCCAGAGTCTCGATCGCCCTCTCCTTTCCTCGCGGCAACCGAACCAGACCTACGAGAGGTGATCAACCAGCGCCGCCGTAACCAGCGTTCCAGAAGAGAGCACCGAGCATGGAAGGAGGGCGTCAAACGCCAAAACGCGTTGGACTACTAGAAAGTTTTGACAAATCAAAGAGCCAAACTCGCCAGAGGGGAGCTCCTCCCGATGTCTGTAGAGTTCGATTACTCACGAGTCCTGCATCCCCAGGACCCCCCACCGCTCGAGGACGATTCTCCCACCCTTACACACACCAGCGGACGTCCAGACTTAGAGGGCAACGCTCGTCAACGAGCTCTAGAATGGACAAGAGCTGTACACCCGGCCAGAACGCTCTTACAATCCGCAGACGAGTATCAGCAATATCAAATCGCTAGGGCCACGCAAAGGGTGCGACAAATCTGTCGAGAGTTCGTCCACGACGAGAACCGAGGGAACCCCCATCGCCGCCATGAGCGTGGATATGGACTCACGGAAGCTTTAGGATGGGTGCTTACGCCCACCACGTTCGAGGACTGTGAGGAAGCTTTCGCTGCTGCGACCGTGGCGTCGCACGAAGCGGACGAGACGACCCCTGCCACGGCAACCCTGTGGCAATCGATCCAGCCAGACAGGGATCGCCTTCGTCGCCAGTTATGGGCAAACGAGGTCGAAAACGACGACCTAGAAGCGACCGTTTGCCGACTTTGCCGCCAGTTTGCTGAGAGGCCTGCACTAGCCGTTCGCACCTCTCCACCAGCGCCGGCTGCTGCCACCCTAAATGCCGAGCAAGTGGCATTGATCACACAAACTGTGATGGCCGTGCAAAAGGCCAAGAAACGCGCCATTAAAAAGCATGCCCGGGACACCTCACAGCAACCGCCACGAATGGACGAGCGAATTTGTCGAGATTTTCCGCGGTTACAAATGACCGATCGGACGCATGCAGCATTGATCACCGCCCCGGATCGAGGTCAACAGGTATACCAATGGCTGAAGACGGCTGTGCAAGCCCCAGTGGACACCCGTCTGCGCCTGCGCTTGCTCAGCACCCATCGAGACGTGCACGACCCGGAAGAAGTCCAGGAACTCCGCCCGGAATCAGGCACCCCGGCCTTCCTACTCCCTGAGGTATGGCTGCATTTACGGGAGTATATTTGCGAACAGCCACCAAACTACGCTCGATTCCTCGTCAGCGAGAGTGAAGATCCTTTTGACACCCGGAGCCGTCTGCCAGAGGACAACCTGGAGGATGACGACCGCGCAGGACCGATTTCCCCACCGCCGCCACCTCCACCGGGAAGCCCAAGAAAGTAGAAGGATCGCGACATTGTTGTCGCTAGGAAGGAGACGTGTCGTGATTTCGGTTTAATATTTTATATTAAATCGGGGTCACGATAATTTTGCGACCCTGGCGTCGCACACACCTGGCGGATGTTGACCACCATGACCCCTGACTCACGCTTCACCCCTTTCTTAAGACAAAAGGAACTGACGAGGTATTGCCTTGAGTGGGTGTCTAGAGCAACGACCTCGCTTTGTTCTTGAGTTCCGGGCCAACATCTGCTAACCTGATGTCGGAGGATTACCTCAATGTCGTCCACTAGGACTGAGAGGTTATTTAACCTGACCGCAGCCGGAAACGAGACACAGAATCATACCCCAACCAAGCAACAAACAAACGAAACGCAAAGAGCCTAGGAAACCTCACACGATCAAGCCTTACACAAAGTAACGGAGTGACCGAGGATTTAGGTCAAATGCAACCAATTTGTTGCCCGACCAACAGGTCGTACGCATAAGCGAACTAAAATCGCTGGAGAAGCCTGAACGTTGCCCAACTAGGACGATAACAGCACCAGCGCGTGCTCCAACGAGCAACCCAAGGACCACGATCCAGGATACGTAGAGCTCCGCTCTGCAGCCGAACCGAAGAAAGACGAAGTTTTGTAATGTATAACATTTTATGAATCGAGCTCACGCTCCATTCTGTTAACATTCAATAAACCTCGATCCGTTTATATTAAATCCCGCTCGCTCATTTATCACTACTATCTAAACATCGCTATAACTTAAGTACCAGGAGCAAGGAGTAAGTATCGACAGGTTGGAATAAGAATTGGAACAGGTAGAATAAATAAGTAGAAAATCGGAGGCACGACACACTAAGCTAAACTAACACTAGCAAAACTATAGAAAAATACTAAGACAACAAATCAAGCGCAGAATTAAAGTACGCAACATTAACGTTAAACTAACAACCAGGTCGAATGGCTAAAACTACTTATCTACAAAACACACGCGGTTACGCATCAGTGACATTTTGGAACATGTGGTCAGACATGGAACAGATTATTAGGCTTCTGAGTGATTCGGGAGATGTAAGATAATGCGATTGCATTATTTTTAACCATCTCGAGATATCACTCGCATGGTACACGCGGCGTGTCGAACCAACTTCCGGTTCGTCGTCAAAACAGCTCCTCGCGAGCAAGAGAAATCTCTTTCGCTCTGTAACTCGAATCAATTTCGTGCGATCGCATAAAATAACCTGGATTAACTGAAAATACAAAAGTGGCAGCCTCTTATACCGGGAACAGTAATCATCGACACCTAAGAGGATGCGTCTCACTGTCCATGGCAGTAGTCGCCTTTCACTACCCGTGTTGATATAGGATTGGCCTAATGCTCAACAAAGTCCCATCGGAAATTAATA
>JAQFZU010000210.1:0-38071 GCA_034696185.1 Henia vesuviana | reverse complement strand
TGAGCCATAGGTGATTTGTGATCAGCTCGCCGAGAGCTTTCGAATGGTACCAATTTTATCCCATTCCATTCTTATTAAACATTTTAATTAATTTGTTGTGTTAAACTCTCAGGTAACTCACAATAATCAAAATGGGATCAGGTGGTGCCAGTGTAAAATCATGTTGCTTCAGTCTGTTTTGGTTTCTGGTGCTTATTTTTTTCGGAATTTGGCTTGCGAGTTTCTGCTCTGGATTTTACATCCTTTTCAGCATATTCACACCCTGCATCAATTCCCTTAAAGATTGTACGGACCTTTTATTGAAAGGAGTAAATTTCGCTCACACTTGTTCCGACAATATGGTTCACGGAAGATCTTACAACAGTATTTGAACTTTATAGATCATATTTGTTATGCTTTTACTTGTAAAATGTCAATTTTTTAATTCCAAAATTATGACTATAAATTAAAAAAAACTGTTTTACACAATGTGGAAGCTCAATTTTATTATTCTCAAAATTAAAAGAACAATTCAGTGACAACAAAACATAGTTTACATACTCTTAACACCTATACTATACATAAAAAATTGTACCTCATGATTTCCCTTAACAAATAAGTAATCAAACATGCTTAGAAGTGCATACACAAAGTAATAAATTTCATCTTAAAGGATTATTGCTAAAATATTAAGACTCGACGTACAGCAATAGAAGATAAAGTACTAAAAAGGAATTAATAATCGTCCTAAAGTTTTTTTTTTAATAATTGTTAATAATTTGAATGTTAAACAATTGTTAATACAATTTAGTTTTTAGCAGAAAAAAAATTACTGATTAAAAAATAATAATTAGAGATGGCACAACAGCAATGAAATATTAATTATTTAAGGAATTGAATGGTTAGAATAATCGTTATAATTAACTTATTCTCGATGTGTGGTGGTGCTCGAAGACAAAAAGTAACGATATGCGATTGAAACGAATAAAGCAATCGCCACTGGAAACAACCAACTTCTCCACGAACTAAAATAAAGAAAAATTTTTTAATTATTTTATTATTTTTTAAAAAAAATTCGAGATTTACTTGTCGGATTCTGATTCGTCTGGAATATCTGGTTGCTCCT
Source organism: Henia vesuviana (assembly GCA_034696185.1). Classification (NCBI taxonomy): domain Eukaryota; kingdom Metazoa; phylum Arthropoda; class Chilopoda; order Geophilomorpha; family Dignathodontidae; genus Henia; species Henia vesuviana. The sequence goes on along the minus strand of JAQFZU010000210.1, from coordinate 36,966 downwards.
AGAATATAAATTAATTTTTAAAAATGTCCACATTACTAAAGGAAATAAAATAATTAATAGGTTTTTAAAAATTATCCTTACTGGTTCTTTATTGTCTATTTTTTCTTCCTGATAAAGAGAAAATTATTAAATAATATTAATATTTCATATTGGCTTCAGCGTAAAAAAATGTCGAACTCACATCGATTACTTCTCCAATAATATAAGTTTTCATCATCTCCCTCGCGTCAGTGGAATGACCAACATCTTCAAAATTTTCTGTGGCATTTTTTCCTACAACAAATGTATCAGTGAATCAACAGCTGTTGTAATCATCATATTTCGTGTATTACACGCATAAATAATGATAGACAAATAATAAAATTATATGTCTCAATTTACCTGCCTGTTCAAGAAGAATTTCTTCCCCACCTGGATGCTAAAAATACACACAATTTATATTGAAATGTATTTAAATTTATTTTTCTTTGATAAAATTTTCTAAACTTAATGCACAGATCAGATTTATGTGTTTGACCTTGAAAATGGTATTTGTATTAAGTCAAAAGTTGTATCTGAATTTCACGAGTTAAGCTATTAAATCACAACTTGTGTATCGCACTCGATTACGAAATACGATGAGGACAAAGATCATTACTGTTAATCTACTTACTCAATATTTTTTCATTCGAGTTTTAATCAATGTTATTAACTTTACCTCATCTAAAAACGGGGTAACGTCGTAAACTATATCATGAATCACTATCCATACACTCTTTGCCGAATTGTGCTCTGCTATTTCTTTGAGGGAGTATGTTTTTAGACATGTTTCTTCAGAGGACATTGCAGATCGTACCCGAGTTCACCACTCAATAGCGAAAAAGGAAATGTAGATGGACGTGTAAGCAGTGATAAAGCGATAGAGATCATCAGCTTTGTAACAGGAAGACACTTCACGGCCTCTATTGGTTAAATATATAAATTTATTAATTAAATTTTTTAACAATAAATATACAAGTAATAAAAAGTATTATAAGTTTTTGATGTTAAGATTAATCTTTTAAAGATTTAATTTTTTCAATATCTGAATTTATTTCTTCATTTTTTGGATCGATTTTAAGCGCTGCTTCGTAATCCAACAAACCTTTGAAGAAAAAATATTATTAAAATTTAAAATTGTAAAAAATAAATAGACAACAAAACACACCTTCTTTGTATAATTTTAATTTACAAAATGCTGTTCCTCTTCGCACAAATGCTTTTACTCGCGATTTAGCATTACTTGGGACTGGTGGATCGAGCAATTCCAATGCCTGTTAGTGATGATTTTTATTTTTTAAACAATTGTTAGACTAAAATATCGCAAAGAGTTACTTTAGAACAGTCTTCAATCGTCTTATGTAAATTTCCTAATTTCAAATGACACGCTGCTCTATTTGAATAAAAATACGATAGTTTATTATTTATATTTATAGCTTCAGTGTAAGCATTTATAGCTGCGTGATAATTTCCGATTTTAAAGAACGAACTGGTAATAAAATAAAATTAATTAATAAACAGTGCGTTAAAAAATTTATTATTTCAAACTTACTCTCCTTTTTCTTTCAGCCACTCGGGATCGCATTCTTCAGGTTTATTATTTTCATTATTGTGTTTTGAAAATATACGTCTCGCTTCTGCTTGTTTCTCGAGCCACTATAAATTAGATTAAAATATGAACTGAAATTTAATTTCAGTTTTTAGTGCTAACCACTCGCTCCTCTTCGGCCTGCGATTCACGGGCTGCTGTCGGAAATACTCTCGGTGTAAAACTGACTGGAATATCTACTCTTTCTCTAGGAACCGGGAGATCAATTGCAGGAGCTCGTTTTTTCTTTTTTTCTGTTCAAAAAAGTAGTATTTAAATGTTGATTAAAAAAATTAAAGTGAAGATTTCGTTTACTTGGAAAAATTATCGGTGGTAAATTCGGTTTATAGATATCTGGCACAGATTCCGATTGATTTTCATTAGATTTTACGTTTTCGTTTTCAGTTTTTAAAGAAGAATCTGGATTTTGTTCCTTTGGTAACTCGAATGTTTTTTGCTTTTCTGGTACTGGTTTTAGTTTTTTATTGTTTTCGGTTTCACGTTCATTTTCTTTTTTTAATTCTTTAAAATAATTTGTTACTTCTTTGTTTTCTTTATCTTTAATCTTCTGGATTCTGTCTTTGTCAATTGATTCGAGCTAAAAGAAGAAATAATTTGAGTTTTTAATAGTCAATTATTTTGTAAAATGACGCAATTACTTTAATTTGTTGATTTACGGCATATTCATTATGTTTATACCGCCTGGTTGCTCTTTCTTTTGATTTCTCCTCTTCTTTTAATCTATTTTCCTCTTCAGCTACACTTCGTCGTTCTAAAATAGCAACTTTATCTAAAAAAAAAAAAGAATTTAATTATATTGCAATCTAAATACCATTTAATCGTACCTAATTTGTCTTCACTCAGATTTCCCCATAATTTATTCACCAGTTTAAACAAAGTGAATTCAATCGTTCCTCTAATAATTTTAGCAACGCTTTTAGTATCATCAACATCATTCTTCAGAAAAGCTTCAAATATAAATGGAGGAAATGTGACCTAAGAAAACAAATAAATTTCAAAATTTGTTATTTCCATGGCAACTGTTTGTTTACAATACCCTTAAATAATTATTTGAAGATAGAATTACAGCTTTTGAAGGGTTTATGGCTTTCAGAGGTAATAAAATGTAAACTTGACTTTGCGTTTCAGTCCACGTAAAGTCTTTGATAAATATAGGCATTTTGCCTAGAAATTAAGCGAGAAAGCGCATTAGAAACATCGGCTGCTTATCAATCGATAAACTCGACTACATTCGTCTGGAAAGAATATTTTTTCCTAAAACTTCCGTCTCCGGAACCGACAATTCCCTAAATCCCATCTGACCCGGTTGTTAAATCATCAACACCAAAGTCAAGACCAAAGTAATATGAATAAGCATTGTTTACTTATTTTGAAATATTAAATGCAATCAACTAAATTCCGTTTCAAGAATGATAAAGTTTTTGGTACGTAATTAAATTTTGATTTTTTTCTTACTATTAAAAGGATTGACATTTGAAATTAATTGCGTAAATTGATTTACAGTTGCTTACTTTGAACCAAATTTTAAGATTTTTGTTTACATATCGATTTAAAAAAAAAAAATTTCTACTTTCCACGCCTCATTATGAATAGTGAATTTGGATAAAATCCAAGGAAATGTTCGTCTATCGTATACTCGAATAGACAAAAAAATGAAAAATCTATTTTAAAACTCTTGTACTGAGGAAGAGCCAGAGTAGCGTCAGTGAATCAAGTGAATATTCGTTTGTCATTCTTTTTAACATTTAGCAAGAATGCTTTTAGGATTTCTATACAATCTTGTGCTCATTGTGTTTGTCACTTTGCATTTATTAGTAGGTGGACTAGTAAGGAATCAATTCATTCTTTGTAAATTGACTTGACCTTCATTTTTGATTTTGCTTAAAATTTCTATTTCTTAAAGCCATAAATTTCACTAAAATTTTGTTTGTTTTGCAGCTTAGTTTCACTACAGGAGTTTATGCTGGTGTTTACCTATGCCAAAATTATAATGTGAGTATAAAATTGGAATTTTTTTTTATCAATTGAATTACATGGTGAAATGAAATTTACAATTACAGGTTCCACGAGTAGACGAACCTAAAGAACTATGGAGAAAGTTAAAAGAATTTACTGAGCAATATAGGAAACCAGATGAAAAATGAAATACTTTTTTCGAAGTATTAATTATATAATTTTATAATAAATCATACAATCAATTAAAAAAAAATGTTTTTTTTAAATAGTTGTAACGTCCAGCTATTATTTGTTCAACATCATAATTTGTATTTATATAATTTGATCATAAGTTTTAAAAGATAATACAACATTTTTGAGAATCAATACTGCACTATATTAACTATATATTTAAAAAAAAAAAAGTTAAATTATGACCAGAATTTGTTAACTGTCGGATCGATTATCTTTGGTTAGTTAATTATTTTTTTTAGTAAATAAAGCAAGGAAAAATTATATAATAATATTTTTTTCAAATCTTTTTTTTCTTGCACATTATAAAATGGAATAAAAAAATATCACTGACTAAACATAAAAATACTTTCAATCTAATCTCAGCTTCGTTTATCAGGCTTGTGACTCGATTGTTAATTGAAAACAAAAAATAAAACAATTAAAAAATACTAAAAAAAAAAATTTGAGCAAAAAATAAAATTTTCTACTCATTTTAGAGGAAGACAAAAGTCTACACAACCATTAAAATTTCCTGAAAAAAAAGTAATAAATTAACAAGCACAAGATTGGGCTTGATCGTCGTCATCTGAGACTTTAAATGAATTTTCAGTTGCAGCTTCCAATTCTTTTCTCGAACGATTGTGATCCACCAATTGCCGCGAAATATCATTGAACATTTCATCAACACCAATGTTCGCTTTACAACTCGTTTTGTAGACTCCACTGATCAAGTTCTGACACTGCTCGCAGAATAATTCGATATCCAAATCAGTTATGCATATCTGATCTTGTAAATCTATTTTGTTTCCGCACAGGAATATTTTAGCATTTTCGGCGTACGTAACAATATCGAGTAAATGTTGCGATAAAATATTGAAAGACTCGGGGTTATCGTAACTGAAAACCAAAATAGCTGCTTCTGTAAACTTGTAGTAACTACTGGTAATTGATGCGACACGTTCCATACCGCCAGTGTCCCATAATTGAATCTGAAGATTAAATTGGAATTAAAATTAAATTTAAAAATATTTTTCGAGTGTTGATGTTACTTTTATGTCTCTTCCACCAGCTTTGTAAATTTTCTCGAATTGGTCGAGTCCTAACGTCGATGCTCTGTCGCAAGCTGTCACAAAAGTATTGGTGGAAAATCTACGGAATAAGGAACTCTTGCCCACACCGAATTCGCCACATAAAATTACTTTCTGGCCAGGAAATCGTGTTGTGGCCATTAAGTTATTGATGTAACTGGAAAAAATAATTTTTTTTTAAAATAAAGTTTGAATAAAATTTAACATTCCAATCGTATTTTTAAACTTAGGAAATAAATTTCTGACTAATAATTACCCTTGTTCATTTATTCTGAGTGCAATGTTTCATACGAGCAGACGCCATCCATCTAAAAAATCTCCTCCACCTCCAGACCAGGCCATTCGCTACGCTTTTTTAAACAATTTGTTAACAAAAGGATTATAATAAAAGCTAATTACTTTTATTTTGTAATAATTATTTTAAAAATATTTACAATATAAATCAAACGAATAAATTTCTAAATAAATTTATAAAATAAAAAGAAAATTTACTGCGGGATCAACTTGTTTGGATAATGGGTCGCCGGTAGAACGTTTTGATTAAAAGAATTTGTGGGTATATTTAAATCTCTCATCATCATGAAATTAGTAAGGTATTACAATTTACTGATATTACTTTTTTAATTCAGATATTACTAAAATATTTATGCACATACTAACACAAATTTCCCGCAAGACAAACACATTTTTATAGGCCTTTGAGGCGGAGTTTTTAAATTTCAAATTCAATCTTTTGTTTACAGATTTCTAATGAAATTAAGTCACGAAACAGTTACGATAGAACTGAAAAATGGAACACAAGTTCATGGCACAATTACAGGTCTAATAAATCAATTGTTCGCATTTATAAATATTAAATTATTGATTTATCATCTTTTCAGGTGTTGATGTTGCTATGAATACACATTTGAAATCGGTTAAAATGACACTGAAGAATCGTGATCCGGTTCAACTCGAGACACTGAGCATTAGAGGCAATAATATTCGATATTTCATTCTCCCAGACAGTTTGCCCTTAGAAACATTACTAATTGATGACACTCCTAAAGCTAAAGCCAAAAAGAAAGACGCAGGTAAAAATTAATTAATTTAATTTATTTGAATTTGTATTTAATTTTATTTTATATTATTATTTTAGCTGCTGGTGCTGGCCGTGGACGAGGTCGTGGTCGGGGCCGCGGTCGCGGACGTGGCCGTGGTCGAGGACGACGTTAAACCAATTCGAATTGCCATTCATCATTCACCGAAATCTGAAAAGGATTTAATATTAGCTCGCTTTTCATCTGATTTTGTTATCAAAAATCATTACACTAATTTTTTTTTATAATAAAAAATTGCTAAGATCTATAATAAATTCATTTATTCATGATTAACGATCAGAAATGTTATTATACAATTTTTAAGTGTTTTTTTTCAAAGGCAAAAATTAAACCAATTTTTTTGTATATTTAAGTTACTTGTTATGTTTTCGTTACAAACTAACACTAGATGGCATTGAAGACAATTGTTATGGTGGTTGAGTTGAGATAAGAATTGATGTTTACATTTTGATATTTTTCGAGGTGTTTTTATGATCGTAAAATATGTGGACCGCGATTGTCATTACGAGTATCAAATCACTTAATGTATCGGCAGTTCAGTTTGGTATGAGAAGTTTTTATTTGTGATGAAATTATCTTTTATTAAATAAATTTTAATCTTGTTGCATAGAATTGGAGATATTGAAAAAGAAAGGGATTATTGATAAAGAAACAATAATACTAACAGTCGAAGATCCAGAAATTGGTATTGGAAGTGGAAGTGCGACACTCAATGCATTGTTAGCTGTAGCCGAGCACTTGAGCGTGATTAATGATTATCAGGTGAAATATCAACAACAATAAATTACTGTTTTAGTAAATTAAATGTATTTTAAGGTCATAACAGCTGATGTTTTTCACGATTCTCGGGTTTTAATTTTTCATCATGGGCGTTATTATCCTTTTGATCCATTAGGTAAAGCATTCCTAAGTTTACCTAAAGAAATGACAAATTTTAAAAAGAAGACCAATCGACCTGTTGGATTAATTACGAACTTACAAGAAATATTTTGTTTGGTGTCAGAGGTATAAATATTATTATTTCGATTCAAAATTTAGTTTTAAGCTTCGTTACAATTAGATTGCTGCAAATTATTCTCACGGTGTTTGGGTAAGCAGTACTGAAATGATGTTAACTGGAAAAGTAGTTCATCCATTACAACTACCTACAAACTGTGATGTTTTACTGTTTTCAACGTTAGAGAATATTGATTATGCAACTCAGCATGGAAGTATCGAAGTAGGAAATGATAATTCAATTGCAAATATTATTTACACGGGTTCTAGTGAACGATTAAAGCAATTAAGTCGCGATGGCATTAGAGTACCAGTGGTAAAAATTTTAATTAAAAAAATTTCAAAATTTATTAATAATAATAAGATGATTTAGGTGTCTGGGATTGTCTTTTTATCAGTCCCAGTTGCCGAAAGTTTATTGTCGCTTCATGTAATGGCACCTATGGACTGTTGTACTTATTTGGGACAAGACAGTGGAGAAAAACCACTTCAAGTATGAGTAAACAGAAATTAATGTGTATTTAAAGATCAAAACATTATTTTGATTATTGTAGGTATCGCTTTATTTTGATATTTTGACAACAATGACATCTGAAGCTGTGGAAAAAAAATTTGTTACAGGAGACTACTGCCAATCTTACAACAGCATACATGGTTACAAAAAACAGTTTTCAAACTTAATTCAACAAGCCAGACGTTTGGTTTGGAACGAACTTCATAAATATAAGATGAAAACATGTAAATTTATTTCGTTTAAAGAATTAATCATTTTATATTATAATAATTAGTGTTAAACAGATATTTTGGAAGATTCGCATCACGTCTATTGGAATGAATTGGGCAATGCATATCAGCACATGAAAACTTTAAAAGACTTTTCAGAAACTTTCGACAATCACGTAGCATTTAAAGATTTATTGGTATGCATAAAATTTAACTGAGATAAAAATAAAAATATATTTAATATTGATACAGTTGCCGAAAACAGATTTACCCCTTATTACGAATAGTTACCTACAGTTCACAACCCTGGGAGAAAATTCTGTAATTCAACATTGCCACTTACAAGGTTCACAGAACAATCCAATTAAAATTGGTAAAGGATGTTATTTACTTGGTGTGCATCATACGGAAAGTGAATCGGTGAGTTATGTTAAATGAATAAAGATTTTAATTTTACAGATTCCATTTGCAGGTTCCATTTAATCTTAGAAATGATTTGGTTTTAATAGAAACAAATGTAACGAAGACGAGAATTCTATTTGGAGTTTATGATTTCTTAAAAACCCCATTCCATTCAATTGATGCGACATTTTGCAACATTCCCTGGAAAGATTTATTTGACCGCACTGAAATAACTCCTGCTGATCTATGGAATAGCAATCAAGTATATCATTAAACATTGAAATAGTATAATTGATACCTTAATAATATTTATTATAGGCAGAAACTTCGTGTTTAATGAATGCACGTTTATTTCCCATTTCTGGGATAAGTCAACTGGATTTACTGCAAAATTTACATAAAGCATCGCCAGCACAAATAAAGCAGTCAGTGCTTTTATTTACAAATTATTCGAATGAAATCTAATATTAATTTATATGAAATAGATGGAAAGAGAGCCAAAGACTTTCGATCCACGATGTGTTATTACGCAGTGATTTAGCTCATAACTTTAATATCAGACGACAACTCTTTTATAAAATTATCTCGAGTAAAATTAAATCGATTTTAAATGACAATAACGAATACCCCTTGTTACCTTACTTCAAATGTTCTGTTATTGAAGGCTGGCACATGAACTTACTTGACACACTAGACGAAAGTACAAACTTCACATTGTTAATTTTTGAATTTTAAAATTTTACTTTTTTCTATTTATCGATAGTTGCAAAATCGTATGATTTTGATAATTGGGACCCCGGTAAGGCGGCACGAGCTCTGGCATGCATTGCCGATTTATTGGGGGTTATGGCAGGCAAAGATGGAGGATTGCGAAGTGGACCAGCGCACAACAAGAATTGGGAAAAAGCATTTGAAATTCTTGAAAAAGGAAATAAAGGCTCGATCAAAACAGGAGTCGAAGCATTAAGCATCGAACGTAAAGATTGGTTAAATTTACCAATTAAATTAACGAGAGCAGCGAGACATTACGAGGGTGCAGCTCAAATTCTAATCAGACAAGCTGTTATGACGACAAATGAAGTATTTCAAACGACCTTTTTTTATTTGCAAAACATAATTTCAATTAAATAATTCTTTTAGTTCGTTCATTTGGAGCTGTGTTCACGTCCACCCATCGGACAGTGGATAATTGCCGAGTGTCCTGCAAGGGCCGATTTGCAGGGCGGTTGGAGCGATACACCACCAATTTGTTACGAATTAGGGGGATCAGTGGTAAATGTGTCTTTGCTCATTAATGGAAAAGTATAAAATATCAAAATAATATTTTCTGATGTTCGTATAAATAAATTTTTCGTTTGAAGAGACCCATAGGAGCTAGAGCAAAAATTATCGCCGAACCACACGTCGAACTCATAATGGGAATAGACGAAATATCGGCAGAACGAGTCACTATTTCTAATATGCAAGAATTAACTGATTATAAAAATTTATCAGCTGCAGGACCTTTATTGAAAGTCGCCATCATCTACGTATTGGGTTTCCAATTAGAATTAAGTTTAAAGGACCTACTTCTAAGAAAATGCAACGGGGGAATACAATTACAAACTTGGTCTAATTTACCCCGGGGTTCAGGGCTTGGGACGAGTAGCATTTTAGCGGGAGCCATTTTGGCTGTATTATGGTCTATTACTGGATGCAAATGGACTAAATCGTCACTCATAGCTGGGGTAATTTAATTACATTTTTTTTTTAAAGTTATTAAATATTTTTCCGCATTTTTAAAGGTGCTTTGTCTGGAGCAAATGCTTACGACTGGTGGTGGATGGCAAGACCAAATCGGTGGAATCATGGGAGGAGTTAATTTTGCATCGTCAAATAAATCGCTGCCACTCAAAGTACAAACCGAGCAAATTCCCATGAGTCCACAGTTCGTGGAACGTTTCAACAGTCACATTTTATTAATCTACACAGGGAAAGTCAGACTCGCGAAAAATTTATTACAAGTTTGAAAAATTCGAATATTTTAAATATAATTAATAATAAAAATATTATTTTACTCTGTACAGAATGTAATTCGAAATTGGTACGCGAGAGATGACGAAATAGTGGAATGTTTTCAAGAATTAGTTAAAAATGCGCAACTTTGCAGAAAAGCATTTTATGAAGAGAATTTATCAAAAATAGGGGAATTAATGAACAGATATTGGCAACAAAAAGTAATTATAGCACCTGGATGTGATCCCATAGCAATTCGAGAGATGATGGACCGATTAAAACCCTACGTCTACGGCCAAACATTAGCTGGAGCTGGTGGCGGTGGATTCATAGTCCTATTAACTAAAGAACCGCACATGAAACAACAAATTGAAGCGTTATTATACAATTTACCGGTAAAATAATTTAAAAAAAATACAAATGAAAAACTACTAAAATATTTATAATTTTCTAGACTAAAGTGACCGTTTATGATACAGATATCGATTCAAATGGAATGGTAATATCTGTAGGCAACGATTAATCAGTTTGCATAATTGACATTTATTCTTTTTTTTTAATAATTTTTTTTTGCAATGATATACACTATAATTATCATCCACATTGACTATTATTTCAAGAGGGTCTACATTTACTTGTCAGTCATCGGTAATAAAATAGCACTTTCTACCCAATATCCAGTATTTTGTTTTAATTTCAACTGCGTCCCCTTTGCCCTAGCTTTAATTGTCAAAATTACTACAAAACCAACCAAAAGAAATTATAATGATAAAAGTAAAAAAAAAAAAATTAAACATTATTATATCTTTTCTATTTGCAAAAAATTCTGCCTGCAGAATAGCAAATTTTCAGCAATTATGGTTAAACTTTTATCAATTTTTCCATTTGAGTTTTTATTGCAAATTAAAAAATAAAAAATTAAAGTCATTGTGATGTTATTATGATTTTTATGAATATAATTAAATAAAAACAATGACCAAAAGTGCCAAAACCCAAATAAAAAAAAATTCAATTCAGTTATAAAACTAAAATATTTTCATTTCCATCAAATCGCTTGTTTTTTTGAGATTATGATTGAACATAAACGCCCTACGAAAATTGCGTACTTATACAATATACACTAAAGCAAACCCAATACAACTTATCCATAAATTAGGATAATTCAGAAAATAATACAAGGGGACACAGATAACATAAACATTTGTGAGTTACAAGCCACTAAAATCTTATTAGTATTCACATTCAAATTTTTTCTTATCAAACAAAAAAATATTTTTCCCTCCAAAATAATTTTTTTTTTAAAAACAAACAAAATTTCACCAAAACATTTCCTCGCATATTTTTATTATACATTTTTTTTGTTTTATTATTTATTATTATTATTTTAGAAAGTTTATATCGCACGGATGGGTTATACAAGAAATTGTTAAGCAATTTATTTACCTCTCAAATATTTATAATCGTTTTTTAATTTACAATTGCTTTAATAATTTCCCACGTAGAAAATCTCTAACTTGTAACGTGAATCACTACAAAATGATTTGACTGCGTAGTCCACTTATCTTTCACTCATTTTCCGAACCTACAAAATTCCAAAATTTTAACTTAAAAAATTGAAAAATTAAAAATAAAAACTTTTTTTTTTTAAATTAAACGCCACAACACTTTCCTGAGTTTATGTGAAAATTAAAAAATAAAAATAATCTAAAATTCTTAATTATAATTTTTGAAATTTTTAAATTAATTTTTATTCATTAATTAAAGTTCGCATAAAGTGTTTTACAGAACTTTGTAGGTTCTTAAGTATGAGTAAACCTAAAAAGCATTTGTTTAAAAAATAAAAAGCAAAAAATTACACTAATATTTGCTCTCAAAAAACGGGCGTTGCTTGTTCTTCATCATCAATAAGTTCATCATCATCATCATCCGTGTGAATGGAGTCTTGACTGTGATGTTCGACATCGTGAGATTCCACTTCCATATCTAAGGCAGTCTCTTCTTCATCGTCGTCGTCCATCGTCTCGTCCCCGTCCCCGTCCTCGACAACAGTGGCGGTGGTACTTTTGTCCGAATTGAGTCTATTACTCTCGTCACTTACTCTGTCTCGGTCCGTTTTACCGTCGGTGTCAACATCATTTTTGATACTTTTAACAACAACAACCTTGTCCTCTTTTTTCTTACTCTCTTGTTTCTTGGATTCGCTTTTCACATTATCACTACCACCACCACCACTGGAGGACGCATTCGTAGCAGACGTCGCGGTCGTTTCAGCAGCACCAACTGATTCTGTATCAGAGACAATAGAATTATCACACAGGAAAAAACACTCAAAGTCATCATCACCCTTATTTAAACTCGTGCCAGATTGAGACAAGCATTTTTCACACTTGTCCACTCGGCAAAGTTTCACTTGACAAGGCTTTAGATGCTCTTTCTGCCAATGCAGATAAAACTCGCCCACCCGTCCACCAAAGGACATACCACAAACTGAACAGTCTAAATGTGGAGACAAATCAATTACCTCGTAATCATCGCTCCGCTCGTTAAAATAGACCGAAATCTTACCTTTCTTTTCGTCGGGCGCATCTAAAACTCTCTTGGCTACCGTACTGTGCGCCTGGTAGACGTGCGTTTCGAACAGTTTGTACATGCCGAACGTGGCCGCGCACACGGTGCACTTGTAGGACAAATGGGCCGGCTTCAAGATCATGTTGTGGTCTTTGGACATGTGCGCCAGCAGTTTCCATTGGAACACTTTGCCGCAAATCGTGCATCGGCCGCTGTCCTGGCCTTTATTCGCGTTCTCCTGCATGCTTGACGTGACGAGCCCGTGAGCTCCGAGCAAATGTCGTTCAAGCCCTTGGTCGGTAAAAAACCTGAACTGGCACTTTTGGCAGTTGAGGGGCGGTCGGTTGAAGATCATCTTGGGATGAATCTTCACTTTGTGGATCCACTGCATGTGAGTTCGCAGCTGCTCCAAGTCTTTGATGTATCCGTCACAAATTTCGCACACCACGAACGACGACGCATTGTGCACGCCCAACTTGGCCATCGTTGCCGAAGGAGTGGGAAGCCGGGTTCGCTGTTGCAGGACCGATGTCTTGCCGCTGTTGGTGACGGGAGTGATCGAGATGTTGGGTTTAGGTGGCTGCAGTCGTTGCTGGTTAGCGCCGCCGCCTACCAACACCGATCGAGGTCCACTGCCAGCCGAGGCGATGTTGGGCACGAGCGCAACGGGAGTCGGGCCCCCCGAGAGGTTCGTGCTGTTCGACGTGGCTGTGGGAAGGATGGTGAAACGCTGGTTGTTCACTTGTCCGAAACTGCCGACCGACATCAGCTGACCCGAGCTGTTGAGAACCTGATAAATCTGGTTGCTGGACTGGTACTGGCTCGAAGACCCGGCCGACGAGGACGACGTGGACGACAATACGACCTGCTGGTTCGTCGACGGGACATACACTTGCGATCCGGCACGATTAGATTGCGAGTAAACCATGCTGCCCGATCGGTAGTACACATTGTTTCCAATCGAGCCCAAAGTTCTGTACGCACCCTGGTTGGGAGCTATGGACATTTTCATGTCTTTCGGCTTCAGAGTTATCTTGGATTTGTTAGCGAAGAGCTGCTGATTGATGCTCGTGGATCCCGACTTGGAGACGGTCGACGACGGCAACATGGAAACTCCGTGTGGAATTATGGGATAAACCTTGGCCCGTTTGGCTGGTGGATCAAACTCGGAAGTGGGCGCTAAATTTCGCTCTGGAACGAATTTTTTCGCACACTTCATCGTGTGTTTAGACACCTTCGCCCTAGAATTATCCTCAAAATCACACAATGGGCACTGGAAAAAACATAACGGCCGTTCCACCTTGGCATGGACGCCGTGTTCCGCCTCCATGTGAAAAATTATGTCTTTAATAATACGAGTGGACAGCGTACAAAAATTGCATTTGAATTCCATGTGATACTCGTGAGGAAAATCGTAATGTCGATTCATAACGTGAATCGATTCAGTCTTGAAGTTGCAATGCACACATTTCATCATCGAAAAATGATATGGTTCGTTCTTCTCCTTAGTATCGTTCAAACCCTTCATCAGCACTTCCACAGTCCGGTCCCTGGACGTTCGACCTTCCTTTTCGGCCTTCCGCTGCTGCGACCGCACTAGATCCGTCTGCACCCACTCCTTCGCCAAACTCAGACCGATTTCCGAGAAGAATTTGCCCAGAGAACTATCGAAATAAGCTCCCCATCTGTCGACAGCACGTGGTCTGCCACTCCCGGAATAGTACGGATTGTTGCTCTGGGTCGAATTAGACGAATTGGCCGCGAGAAGCGATTTCTTCTTGCTTGCTTCCTCCAGTTCCTTGATTTCCTTGGGGTCTAAGGGCAGCATTTTTAGAAACTCGGAGATGGTCCTCGAAGGTGGATACTCGATTAGGTAAGGGACGACGAGAGACGGCACTTCTACCGCCATTCCACCATCCTCGATGACCGACGGCGTGAGTTGTTGCGCTACGCTACTGGCAGCCGTGACCGTCACTTCTCGTCCTATTTGTTTCGAGTTGGACAAGGACGAAAGTTTACCCACGGGTGTGAGTGTCGTGGCCGAACCGTTTTTTCCCGATCCCGTTTCAACCGTTATTGTGTTGGTCATGTGTCCAGCCGGTTTAGTGGACATTGTGATCACCTCCGACGGCGATTTCGTTTCAATGATGACGAGAGTCGGTTTGCCGCTTTCCTGATTTCCTCGTCCGTCTTTTCGCACTGCATTGTTTATAACCTGAGCTAATGATTTCGTTTCGGTGACTATGATTGTTCGAGGCTTATTTTCGTCAAGCGTTTTAGGCACTGAGTTCTTGATACGCGCCTCTTCGCTCGCTTTCGTTTTGCTTCGAGTTTCCCTCATTTCCATTATAATCGGTTTCTTGTCAATCGAAGCATTTCTTTTTGGTCTCGCGTTTAGAGTACCCTCACTGTTACACACATCCTTCGTTTCCTTCAAATGTTCTGCATTTTCATCGTTCGTTTTATCGTTTAAATCGTCCGTGTTGGAGGATAAAACCGAGCCGTTAACGTCGCTTTGACCGTCCAATTTGGCTATTTTCGCTTTGGGTGAATGGCAGTTGTTGCTCCTGGGTGATCTGGGCATTCCTATTTTTCTACGACGATGACGCCTTCCTTTCCGTCTGCGTTCTACCGATGCTTTTGTGACAGTTTGAACGGGCGTTGTTTCTTGAGATGGTTTCGCATCTCCTGTCGCATTTTCCGTTTCGACCTGCGTCGATTCGTGGTTCGTTTCGGTAGCGTCGTTCAACTCCGATTCTTGAGCCGTTTCGGTCGAAAACTCTACTTTATTCGATTCATCTTCACCCGTTTCGGTCGTTTCGGAGTCGGGAACGTGGTCCACAGAGTTATTACAAGTGGCCATCATCGGTTTGCGAAGGTTTATTCAACAGCACTAAACAAAAGAAACATAAATGAATATCCGCTTATCGATTTTTTTTTTTTTTAAAAAGAAAATAATTTTTTAAGAGCAACGTTCAATTTACATAAACAATCGAAAAGCATAAAAGCAATAAACATAAAAGTGTAAACTCCATTCACTTACTAAAATAATAGCGATCTACGAAGCGAATGGCATTTTAACAAAAACACGGTCGAGAGGTCGTGTGCCCGCTAGTTTTTAGGCTTATCGTAAGCAAGTGAAAATTGCAAACACAATGCATGAATTAACGGCACATTCACTGTTGATGTTTGAAAAATGCCTTTCCGAAAATAAATGTGTGTTTTTACAACTTTATCTGGTCAAAATGAACTGAAATTGACATAAAACCAGCTTTGACGAATGGACTTTACATTATCCTCAGTTTCTCCATCACCGCAAGAGGGCCGATGCTTCGTGGATTGGTTTGATTAGTTAAGATAGTTAGGTACAAGGCTGTAGTTCATTTGGCGCCCACGTATTGTATTACGAGCTAACAATGAAAATAATAAATACTACTCAGCACTAGATACGAGCACGTTACTTGTAAATTCAAACTGCTTTTCTTTATTTTAACTTTACGATTAACCTCTAACCGGTGTTTCGTTTACTTGCTTAGGGTGGTACTGGACGTGAAAACGGTTCGCAAATTTAGCGGGCGATTCAAAACACATTGGATCGCGTTATGACGGCCAGTTTGGAGAAAAATAGAAAATCTCGTGTCGTGCTCACCTGCTCGAAATGCTGTTGAGTACGTCAAAATGAACGGTTTACGATTTTCTCCCCTATTAGATGACCGGTATATTTTGTGCTCATCAACTAATGTTAAATACCAATATGGCGACCACTTGTCACGTGACCGAAAATTTTGACGTAGCTACTTAAATATGCATTTATTTTTCAACCAATAGGAATCTGGTCTATAAATCACGTGATTAAAATTGGAAAACACTAATCAATGCATAAACTAATTTATTAATCTCAGTTGACGTTACAAGCTTCAGTGGGTTGTCGGTGGTACCGTACCTACTTGTAACCCATTGATAACACTCAAATTCATGTATTTTCAATATATTGATTGACAATAGTCAAATCTTAAACCAAAAGAAACTAAATAAAATTCTATTAAAAGTTAGGAAAATCATTTTCACTTTACTGTGCTGCACGGCATAGGTCGTGGACCAAACTGATATGCATTTGCTAATTGTTTTTGTAAAAGGCAAATATACCTTCCTATTAATTTAAAATATGACTTTAGTCATCGTTTTCTTCCTCATCGAATGATAATAAATTATTATTTGTTAATTTTGGTTTGGATTTGTTGTCTGTTTTCTTCTTTTTGGTTTTGTGTTTTGAACTTTTTTCGCCACTTCTTTTTTTAGGATGTTTGAATTTTACTCCATCTGTGAAAAAGGAAATAAATGTTAATTTAAATATTACAAATGATAGAATTTTAAATGAATGTTTCACCAGTTTCTTCTTTTTCTTGCAAATATTGATCAGCCTCTTTTTGGGTCAAATCGCCTTTTTTCAATACAACCACGACTGGTTGTTCGTCACCTTCGGAATCTGAATCTGCAGCTTCTAATTTTTCTTTCTGAATGAATATTACAAAAGTCTAAGAGTTTAGGAAAAAATTTAAAATTGATGAGTTTTACTTTAGTATCTATCGTTGGGCCTTCTTTGTATCCTATTTTTTCTTTAAGTTGCCTTAGGAATTTCGGTTCCGGTGGTTTAATGTAAGACACGTTTCGTTTAGACATTGTTTCCACTAATTAGTATTGCCAATTTTTAACTCTCACTAACCAAAACAAAATTCACGTTGGGAAACTAGAAAAATCTTCTCTGTTGCCCACCATATTGAAATTTAAGATGAGCAATGGTAGGAGACGACTGGTGAGGAAATTTATTACTAAATTCAAATCTTAGTTAATTTTTTTATTTTCTCAAAAAAGTATAAATAGGCTGTTAAAATCCAAGAAAAATATAGATCATTTGTTGTTCTGGGTTTTAAATGTCATTGAAATTGGAATGTGATCAGTCAACTGATTGAGAGCACAGATGAAAGAGTAATGGGTAACATCCTATATAAAATGGATAGCATTTAATATTTAGTTATTTAAAATTAACAAAACTTTTACCAGAGGAATGGCTTTTCGGTATAATATATAATCAATTCTTCTTTTTCCACCTACAGGACTGAACCTCAGTTTACCATCATCATCATAAGGCACTTTTAATAGTTGAAGTTCCATTGTATGGATCTATGAAAAACATCTGAATTTAACAAAAATACTTTGTTTTACTCTAAAAACATACTTCGACATCTGCATCCAGAATAAAACAACGCCTTAATATAGGATCTTGAAGCATTTTTTGAAATTTTTCAGGTGAGTCGATATCATTATCCCATAATTTAAGTTGCCTCATTTCAGTTCCTGTAAAAGTTGAAATCGAATCAAATTGTGAACTTTTCTTTTTAATCAAATTTAAATTACCGATCGACCACGAATTATCCTCACCAACAGAAATTCTGCAAGGATCTACGTATTTATCAAATAGATGGTGTTCGGAGCAATTTCGATCTCCTTAAAACCAAAAATTAATTACATTTTAAAACAACTTTTTTAAATAAACTTATTTACCTGGTGACAAATTATCAAAATTAAAATCACCACAAAATATATCAAAACAAATTAATTCTTTATCATTTTCAGTTATCTTTTTGAATTCAGACAACCATGATACGGCTTCATCCAATTCTGATAATAAACATGGCTTTTTGCCTTGATAAGGTTGTAAATGAGTAGTTGCAATATATCCAACTTTTTTTACATCTCCATCTGCATTTAAAGCAACCTAATATAAAAAACAAAAAGAAAATTAAATTTTCTAAGTTTCAATTTATTAATTTTTACCTTAACTTGTAGCAAACCTAAACAAGAAGCCCTGTTTTGATATGTTTTAACGTGATAACTTTTGAAATTTACATCTATGATGGGATATTTGCTGGCAAACATTAAACCACTCCCTTAATTATAAGAAAAGTCATTTTAAAAAATAATTTCATTACCATTTATATTCATACCCAAGCAAAATAAATTTGTTTTCCATGAAAATTCTCCTACATCAAACAAAAAGAAATTAAAGTGTAATTTTAATATTGAAATTAATATCTGTGCTGATGTTCTTTCCCACACTTCTTGAAAACAAACAAAATCCAATTGGGAAAAGCTTGTTGTAATTGTAAATTGTTCTTCTTCATGCCTATTTGCCACACATCCTTTAAGGATTCTACTTGCAATTGTCTCTGCTCGTATGTCTGGTGAATCGTTATTATTAAATTTCGATAAAAATTCCGGTAATAAACATAAATTTGCAGTTGCTATTGAGAATGTGTTTTTGTCCGGTAATGATTGATAATTCGTTTTGGCATCCGTTGGTGTTTCCAAATAAGCATACGATGATGGATTCCCAAACTCACATACGAATATCCACAATAGAAATCCCAAAACACCCAGTGGTAGTAGAGTTATGCAATAAACAAAAAAAATTGGTCCTTTCAAAACATAATTGCAAAAACGAACGATTTTGGATTCTTTAGTTGTAATAACGTAACATGACCCGAACAAGTTTAACGACTGCACCCAAATATTTATCAAAATACAACTGATATAATCGATATAAAACCAAAGTTTTCTTTCGTATCGTTGTTTTTGCAACATTATTAATTATCATGAATGAGCTACTGAAAACATCAACAAATGCAGACGGCAGGAAAATTAATAGTGTTTTAGGAAAATGAGAACCGGAAAAAGAAAAAGTTTGAAAGGAAAATATAAAATATAATAAAAAAATAAATGTATTTAACTTATAAAATTAATTATAGAAATACATTTTCCATGCTGAAATGGTGAATTGTGAACTCTATTTTAAGTTCACTGGACCACATTACAATACGTTAATTTTTTCCGTTCGAGTTCTCGAAATGGGGTTTATCTAAAAGAAATTATTAATCTAATCTAATCATTAGTCACCAAACCTTACGATAAATGCCCGAAATGTTATTAATCGTTAAGTACCTACAATTTCGGATTTTAATCAGATGCAGGTGTTCTTTACCTTGAAAAGTTTACGCTACTGTGGAAACAGAACAGGAAGCAAAGCATTTAATCCGTTGTTACGCACAAATTCCTCCACGTTAATCACGAGTGATTACATTTTTCTTAAACTATATTTGACGTATACTTTTATATAATTAACATTCTAAAGACTTTTATTGCTTTATTTGTTTAAAGGTTGCCTTCATCAGTTACACAAAATCATAATGGAACCTTGCGTACCTCTTCCACTAAAAGATGAAGTTTTGGCCGAACTAACCCAAAATGCTAAAGACTGGTCTCTTCTACATGGTAAAACAGTTAAATGCATTTTATTGAATGATAAATTAATTTGAGAATTCTTTCAGGTGTAGGAATGAGACCTGCCAATGATACCAATAAGGATACCAGTCAATTACTTTCGTTTCTTCTATTGCCTTCAACATTTCCTAAAAGGGAATTTTTGAAAGGAAAAGTTGCACAGGTCTGTTTAAATGAAATAATCCATAAAGCCGCACATAATTATGATTTTCTCAAACAAAGTTTAAGTGGGTAAGTTTGAATTGAATAATTTGAATTGACATTTCTCTTATAACTAATGTCCAATAGAACCATAGAAGTGGATCCTTTTACAGCAGAATTATTTCGAATTTACGAAACAGTTCGAAAAGAAGGAATTGCACAGGTAAAATCATTTTATTTGTTCAATATTTGTATATCTCATTCGCATGAAGTCGTATTGACCTTAGAACGAATAATAAGTTTATTATTTAATTACATTTTTGAATAGCCAATAAGTCTAGGTCTGATTCGTTCTGATTAACTTATGGATATTAATTGTGAGTCTTGTTTGAAACAAGTGGAAATAAATATGATAGCAATTGGATCTGTATCCATGTCATTTTTCCTTACCCACTTACAGTGATAATTACGATTAAATGAGGAAAATGTGTGTTTGAAGCTTTGAACGCATTTCATAGAATAGACGCGCACAATTATTATTACAGAAAAGCACACATTGTGTGTTAATAAGCATGTTAATTTAATTTTTCAAATTTTACCTCTTATTATTTCTTCTGTACAGTAATACATTTAAAAACCTATTAGAGCAATGGCTGTAAGCAAAGCAGTTACATTTAAATGTACCAAATAAAGCTCTTGTTTATGAAGAAGTAATAACTTTCCAAACTTTGGTTAAACTGAGAATCAAACTTATAAAACCCATAATTTCCTAAATTTTTTTCTTTTAATATGTGATATTCATTGCAGTCATTATCTCTGGGCATCATACGTTCAGACTATCTTTTACACGGTAAAAGTGATGCATTTGAAGATCTTTGTCTGCAACAAGTAGAGCAAAATACCATAGCCAGTAGTTTTGGATGCTTAACTACTGAAATGGCTGCCATGTCTAGGTATGGAATTAGCGATAATTTTTTGTACACATTGTCCCAACCTTATATGTAAATTTTTTAACTAAACACAAGAAACATTTTTTTGTTTTTTGTTTTGCTCACTTTTATGAAATGATTAAGGATAATCTATTATTAAGTTTATTCTTTTTAGAGATATTTATTTTCTTTGTATACTTTTATTAGATTTGTGCTTCGAGAACTCGGCATTGAAGATGCTGATAATCACGTTCGTATAATTTCGAATTTTTATTATGATTTTAAGCCAAATTTTATATTTGAATTTTAGATACCAGAAAATAATAGTACTTTTGGACTTGCTGAAGGGATTATATTTGCTTGGAAGGCTTATAGTTGTAGCAAGTATTTTTATTTTTTCAGATTTTATGAATGTGGTAAATTTGTGATTTTATTGTAATTTTATTGTCAGTGCTTTTGTGTTATTCGTTATCGAGGAACAAAACTGGAATGTGTTCGATCAACGTAAATTAGAATTTACTATCCGACAATTAAATTCTTCAGTCCGTATTCTTCGAAAAACTTTACAATACATTGCGTCGAATGGAAAATTAAAAGATAAACGTCTTTTTATGTAATATATTTTGCTTCGTATTATAAACTTATTAAAAAAAATTTATTGTCGTAGAGATGGGCTCGAGATTGCTGTGGTTTATTATCGAACTGGTTATTCACCGGATGATTATAAGTCTCGTCAAGTATTTAATATAATTTTTATTCAATATGCACTTTCTACTTTTTCCTCATTTTTAAAAATTTTAATTACCCTAAAACTCGAACTTTTAAGCACGAGGAAAGAGTAACGAATGCATATGACACTATCAGAATTTAACTAATTATAATCATTTACTTAATATTACAGGATTGGGATACGAGGCTTATGATTGAACGCTCAAAGGCAATTAAATGCCCATCGATTCATTACCATTTGGCTGGTACGAAAAAAGTGCAACAAGAATTGAATAGAAAAGGAGTTTTGGAATCACTTTTGTCCGATCCAAAAAAGGTTGATTTAGTTCGAAGTCTATTTACTGGTTTATATTCCCTCGATATGGTGAGAACACTACATGAAATATAATTATCTCGTTTGCTTTGAAATCTATTAAACATATTGAGATTTAAGGGTGAAGAGGGTGACGTAATAATCGAAAAAGCGATTGAGAATCCTTACAATTACGTACTCAAACCCCAACGAGAAGGTGGCGGTAATAATTACTACAAGGATGATTTACGACAAATGCTTAAAAAAATAGGAAAATCCGAGAAAAGAACAGGCTACATTCTAATGGATTACATTTCTTCGCCTTCTGTGCCGAATTATTTTATTGCTCAGGGAAAACAACCCGAATTGTGCAATGTAGTTGGTGAATTGGGGATATTCGGTGTTGTAATGGGGTAATTATTTTTTACAACAACTCGTTCTTTTATCAGTTATTAACAAATTTGATATTTTCTAATTTTTTTTAAAGTTCCAATAATGAAATTGTATACAATAAAGAAGTTGGTCATTTGCTACGGTCTAAGAAAATAACAACAAACGAAGGTGGCATCGCAGCTGGATTTGCAGGTTTAGATTCACCATTTTTGGTATAAACGTTACAAGATTTTTCTTTAAATTTCGGAGCAACTGCATTTATTACTCGGATAGCATGAAAGTAATACAGATGTAAATTAAAGCATTCCAAATGCTATATAATAAAATTATTTATAATTATTCGAGAAATTTTAATTTTAAGCGTTTGATGTCTTTGCTTTTGAAATCCACCCTGCAAAATTATAATTACATAAGCAAATTAAAATTATAATATTTATATATTGAATTTACCTGAGTGCTAAAACTTGCCGAACCTCGTGTGGCGTCAGTCTCCATGTGAGGGAACCCGAATTATCACCCCAGTAGTCGATTATTTCCTCCACCTTTCGGAAATAATTTAATTATTATATTTATAAGTTGCATGTACGGGAAACTTACGTTTTCTAAGTTTAATATAGTTGCCATCTGACTCAGTCTTGCAAATTTATCCCTTATAGTCCATGTTGTTGCACTTGTTAAATAACTAATCAATGCTCTCAATTCTTTATCGAATTGTAGCCCACCCAACTGTTGAAGGCAAAATGATACAATTTAGGGATATGCAAACTTATCTTAACTTACCCTGTTAAAAGACGATTTCAATACAGATTTTTCCAATCGCACAGTCACTTCAAATGCGAGAGAACTTACTAAACTGTCGTAGTTCGTTGTTGTCATATTTGGCTTGAATGATAGAAGTAAATTTTCAAGATTAATTATCAAGTTCTGTACAAATGGATCGTTAGCTTCGTAATTGGAAAATTCATCCTATTGAAATATATCAAATTGATGTTATGAATTTATTTTTATTAATCCTGTACTGTTTGTACCTCGGTGATGTCGTGAGATACTGAAAAAAAAGCATCGACCCACGGTTTT
The DNA here is from genome assembly GCA_034696185.1 of Henia vesuviana. Taxonomy (NCBI): domain Eukaryota; kingdom Metazoa; phylum Arthropoda; class Chilopoda; order Geophilomorpha; family Dignathodontidae; genus Henia; species Henia vesuviana. The sequence continues at coordinate 13,399 of JAQFZU010000210.1, read as the reverse complement.
ATTCTTGGTTTAAGAACGGAATTCGATAACTGTTTCATTCCATTTTCCAAAATTTCTTTGAATTTATTTGTGCTGTTGATCAAATCCGAAAGACAACTCTGAAAATATGGACATTATTTGTTGTTTCGAATTCTGAATTTATCTTTCGAATTGATTCTACTTCTAACTTAGCCTTTTCTTGATCTCTCGCATTAGATAATTGTCTACTTGTCTCCTTCTATTTAAAAATTATTAAAAAATTTCACTTTACCAATGAAATTAAATATAATTTACTTCGATGTTTCTTTTTAGTGTTTGAACGTATTCAATAGCAACTTCAGCATTGTTAAGTGTTGTCTAAACAAAAATATTTTACTTAAATTCATTAGATTAAAATGAATATTAAATGCATGTACTCACAAGAAATGCAATTCGAGCTCGATCCGGTTCCGATGTTGTTACTTTAGCCTGTTGAATATTTGTGTATTGTTGCAATACTGTATAAGCTTGGCTTAGGTCTAAACTACCGGAAGGAAAACCCATTCGAAGTTGGGTTTGAAGAACTTCACAAAAATCTGATTCCAATACAGTACATGAATAATTTATAACTGCGCATATGCCATCTACACTGCAACTGGATAATGCTCGCCTAAAGTTTACAATATTTATTGGTTTATGATATTTTAAGATTTGAAACAATATTAACCTAATGCATTTTTTAATTATAAAAAATATATCATCCATCATGCTCGATATAACGGTCCCTTCTTCTATCGAATCCAAACTCACCGCTTTTGTAATCGATTCTCGCAAAAAGTATTCTTCGAGCATTATATATTGGCCGAGCAATTCTTGCATTTTTCTACTTAAGTCACAATCCTTCAGCATTAATTCCATGTCCATTAGTAATTCTAAAATATATAATTCGTATAATAACTTTATCATCTTATTAATTGTTATTACTTTGTTGATCTTTATCTAAAACTTCAATGTCATTCTAAAGGAATATTTTAGGAAATTAATTAGCTAAATTTTTTTTCTTCAATGTTATTAATACCATTAATCTTCTACGGACAAAGCGTAAATAAAGTTCGGCTCTGGCATTTAACAAAGTTAATTCTCCTAAGAGGACGTCTAATTCTCTTGGCTCGAGTCTAAATAGCAAAATAATCTGTGAAATAAATTTATTCAAATACTACTATAATCGAAAACCTTTCAGTGGTCCTATATTGAAACGAATGTGATAATAATTGTTGTACGTGAAAAGTTTTTTGTTCAAAATTTCTCATTTTCTTAAACTCTTCAATGATCTTGCGCAATTGGCGATCGCATTCTTTTTGCAAAATTTCTATTACTTTTATAAGCCTTCCCGGACCTTTTGTCAATTTTAAAAATATCGTTTTGAGACTATAAATTTCTTTTAGTTATTCTTATTCACCGTAATAAGTTTCAACCAACGGTTGATGAATTTCTATCACTCTGGCTATGCCTTCAAATAACAGCGTTACCGTATCAGCAAAAATGACATTCGCTCTTTTATCACCTGGTCCTGTACCGAGTGCCAATTTCAAATTTTTGTGAGATGTTTCAGCAATCTGTTCAATAAAAACAATATAATTTCTAAAGGTTAAATTGAATTTAAAGTTAAATACTTGCGAACACAAATATTTAGAAAATTTTTTAAGCCCTTCATCGTGTTGGTTTAAAAGTGGAAATATTTTAAAAAATCTTTCAACCGAAGCTAAATCTTCATCTCGAACTGCTTCATCAAACTTGCGAATAACAGTATCTTTGAGAACGGATTGGGCATCTCGAAGTAAACTAAATGCAGTATCCAAACTGCTTCCTGATAAATAAAAAAAAGAAAATTAACTACCGATTTAAATATCATTTTTAAGTCAATAAATCAAACCTTCTGAATCATCGCGAGCTGCATGTCTTAAAATATTTTCATCCAAACTTGAAAATCTGTGAATGTGAACTGCGGCCTAGAATATAATAAACAATTCCTCTTTACTTTTGTTTAATATTAAATTAAAAATATCGACCTCACCTGCTCGTAATTCTCATTTTGCAAGGCCGTTTTTACACCATCAGTACAAAACTTTAAATCCAAAATATCTTCTACGTGATGCGAAGAGTCTGTGACTCGACTCTAATATAAAGAAATTTAAAACCAAATTTTTCAAATGCCTTCGAACTAATTTAATTCGTTTACTTTTGCCAAATCCAACCGACGCACTTTGCCACTAACATTTTCAGCTAATGTCGATGCAAATGATATCATGCTTGACAGTTGCTGTGCATCGGTCTGTACTAATTGCAAATTCCGTCTTAAAAAAAAAACAAAATAAATAACCCGATAGTACAATTACAAAATTGAATGCAATACAGACAGTGATCTTTGTAATGTTGACATTTTATTTTCCATATGCGTTTGCTGTTCTAGTAGATGAGCCAATTCCATGCTAACTTCGTTCTTAGGAAATGTAAAATATTGTTTTATTATTTTTCTTAATAATTATATATTGTTAGAAAAATAATGGCTCTTGCCCCACTGTAACTAACCTCTTCATTACTTAAGTCGTCATACAGTTTTTGAATATCATCAATACTTTTAAGAGTCTCCATGTCCATATTTCGAATCTACGAAGACATCAACAGAGAACACTTTTAAATTTAAATTAGTATATTCTATTACCACTAGGAAGCGTTGGTAACAAACAAACGGTTCGCTGAGAATTATGGGAAACGACATAAACGAAAACGACAGAGAAACGTGTAGTCTGTACAAAACGTAATACCAAAATTGTTTAATTTAAGGTTTCTTTGTGCTTTTTCACCATCAATATGCACTGAATAACGAACTTCACTTTAAACCTCATTGTTAGTAATTAGCAAAGAGTATTATTCATCATGTTTTTATATCACTTATCGTTGCAACGGGCCACCGGCATTACCCACGCCGTTCATGGTAATTTTTCTGGAAGCAAACTACAAGAAATTGTAGTTTCGCGGGGCAAAATTCTTGAACTTTTAAGACCTGATCCCAATACTGGAAAAGTATTCACTTTACTAACGGTTGAAATTCTCGGAGTTATTCGAGCTTTGATGGCATTTCGTTTGACTGGAGGAACAAAAGGTTCGCAACTTTTAAAATTAAATTTCATTCGAAAATGTAAATTAATAATTTTAATTTAATTTCTCAATTAGATTACATTGTGGTCGGTTCAGATTCGGGTAGAATTGTGATTTTGGAGTACAATGCGATCAAAAATTGCTTCGAAAGAGTAAGGCACAAAAACTAAAATAAGTATGCGATTAATTAATCAAATTTGATTATTTTTAAGGTTCATCAAGAAACATTTGGCAAAAGTGGGTGCAGAAGAATCGTCCCGGGTCAGTACTTAGCTATCGACCCCAAAGGCAGAGCCGTAATGATTGGTAAAATCAAAAAATCTCAGAAAATATACTAAAACAATTAAATTTTCTAATTGTTTTAAAGGTGCTGTTGAAAAACAGAAGTTAGTCTACATTTTAAATCGTGATGCTGCTGCGCGCTTAACAATTTCGTCTCCTTTAGAAGCTCACAAGTCAAATACTCTGGTATATCACATGGTTGGCGTCGATGTTGGTTTTGAAAATCCCATGTTCGCCTGCTTGGAAATCGATTACGAAGTAAATTACTTGTTATTCATTTTTCTACGAGAATATTTTGTTGAAAATTGGTAATTTCAGGATGCCGATAACGATCCGTCAGGCGAAGCAGCACTTAAAACTCAACAAACCCTTACATTTTATGAATTGGATTTAGGCTTGAATCATGTGGTTAGGAAATACAGCGAACCCTTGGAAGAACATGCTAATTTTCTTATTTCAGGTATAAATGAATGGAGAATTATATTATTTTTCATACATTAACTATGATGACTAACTCCGTGTTTCACCTGAAGTATTGTGATTACACACTTTTACGTTTAAACTGATTATACATTTAATAATGCAATTATTTTATTTTTTTACTATTTATTTATTTCTAATTAATTGTATTATTTTATTAGTTCCCGGTGGAAGTGATGGTCCCAGTGGCGTTCTTATTTGTTCCGAAAATTATTTAACGTATAAAAATTTTGGCGATCAACTTGACATTCGATGCCCTATTCCTAGAAGAAGGGTAAACAAATATTTATAAGATTTAAATTAAAACTTAATTTATTTATTTCTTAAATTAGAACGATTTGGATGATCCAGAAAGAGGATTAATATTTGTATGTAGCGCAACTCACAAAACAAAGGTAATATTATTAAGCTGTATAAATTTAATTAATGTTTATTCTGTATTTTTTTTATTTTAGTCAATGTTCTTCTTCTTAGCGCAAACCGAACAAGGCGACATTTTCAAAATTACTTTAGAAGTCGATGACGACACAGTGACTGAAATTAAATTGAAATATTTCGATACTATTCCTGTGGCTACTGCGATGAACGTGTTAAAAACTGGATTTCTATTCGTAGCGTCGGAATTTGGAAATCAGTAAGTGAATGATAATTAATCAATCGATTAGCGATTTCTAATTTTAATTAAACCGTGATGACTTAAGGTAATCCGTGTTTCACCTGAAGTATTGTGATTAAACACACTTTTTTTAAAACTGATTATTCATTTAATAATAAAATTACTTATTTGCTATTACTTATTTTTTAAGAAGTTAAATATTATTTTTCAGTTACCTTTATCAAATTGCCCATTTGGGTGACGACGATGACGAACCTGAATTCACGAGCGCCACTCCACTAGAAGAGGGTGACACTTTCTTCTTCGCACCACGCATATTGAGAAATTTAGTTTTAGTCGACGAATTGGAATCTCTATCGCCCATCATGTGCTGTCAAATAGCCGATTTGGCTAACGAAGACACTCCACAGTTATATTCGATGTGCGGTGTCGGTCCGCGGTCTTCCCTACGAATTCTTCGTCACGGCTTAGAAGTATCTGAAATGGCCGTTTCCGAATTGCCAGGAAATCCAAACGCCGTGTGGACTGTGAAAAAGAAATCCGATGGTAATTTAAAGTTCTTAATTTAAATTAAAATATTAATAAATTAACTTTTTTCAAGATGAGTTTGATGCTTACATTATCGTGTCCTTCGTAAATGCTACTTTGGTCTTATCCATCGGTGAAACGGTTGAAGAAGTCACAGATTCTGGATTTTTAGGCACAACTCCAACATTGTCCTGTTCACAATTAGGCGATGAAGCTTTAGTACAAATTTATCCGGACGGAATCAGGCACATTCGTGCCGATAAACGAGTAAACGAATGGAAGACACCAGGGAAAAAGAGCATTATTAAATGTGCCGTTAATCAGAGACAAGTAGTTATTGCATTGACTGGTGGGGAACTTGTTTACTTTGAAATGGATCCGGTAACATTTTATTCTCCATTTAATTTATATTTTACTTACTTTGTTTGTTTTATAGACAGGTCAATTGAACGAATACACTGAAAGGAAAGAAATGTCAGCCGATGTTATGTGTATGGCATTAGCCAATGTACCCAGTGGAGAACAACGTTCTCGATTTCTTGCTGTGGGTTTAATCGATAATACCGTTCGAATTATTTCTTTAGATCCATCGGTAAGTACTACGATTCGAATAAATTAAATCAATAAATTATTATTCTATTTTAATTTTAGGATTGTCTATCGCCCCTTAGCATGCAAGCTCTACCTGCTCCAGCCGAAAGTCTTTGTATCGTTGAAATGGGAGGATCTGAGGGACATGAAAACGAAGGAAGAAGTCAAGGATTTTTATATCTGAATATTGGATTACAGGTTTGTGTTTTAAATATAAATCGTAACAATTTATCTCGATTAATTACGAAATGATGAGTGACTAACCTTCTATTGATATATAAATATGATAATGTTAGTATTCGTACTGTCTGATCGAATTTAAAAGATTAGTGAAAATTATACATTCATTAAACGTGTTTAATAGTGTGCAATTATTTGTTTGTTACATAGAATGGTGTATTGCTGCGAACAGTTTTGGATCAAGTGACTGGAGATTTATCGGATACACGAACTCGGTATTTGGGATCAAGAGCAGTTAAACTATTCAGGATTAGGATGCAAGGAAGTGATTCGGTTTGTATTTTTAATGAGAGATTTATAATTTTTTTGATTATTAAATGATGATTAAATGAATCTGTCTCTTTGTATGAAATTTAATTTGATTTAATATTTAGTTGTAACTGATAAATGAAAAAAAAAACTATTTTGTTTTATATTTTTAAAATTTGGTCAACTAAAGTTTATTTATTTTTTATTTATGTAATAGGTATTAGCCATGTCAAGTCGTTCGTGGTTGAGTTACTATTATCAAAACAGATTTCATTTGACGCCTTTGTCATACGAAACATTAGAATACGCATCGGGGTTTGCGTCCGAACAATGTCCGGAAGGAATTGTAGCCATTTCAACCAATACGTTGAGAATTTTGGCATTGGAAAAATTGGGTGCTGTATTCAATCAAGTGTCGCATCCCTTAGAATACACTCCCCGTAAATTCGTCATTCACCCAGAAACAGGGAATTTAATACTAATTGAGACTGATCACAATGCTTACACTGAAACTACTAAACAACAAAGGAAGAAGCAAATGGCTGAAGAAATGATCGAGGCTGCTGGAGACGATGAACGGGAATTAGCTACAGAAATGGCTACTGCTTTCTTAGCTGAAAATCTACCGGAAAGTACCTTTGGTGCGCCCAAAGCAGGTCCTGGAATGTGGGCATCGCAGATCAGAATTATGGAACCGATTGAGGGGAAAACCCTCGAAAAACTGCAATTTGAGCAAAACGAAGCCGCTTTTTGGTTGGTGAAAATATTTTTTTTTTAATTTTTGTTTTTAATTTGTTGAATTTTTTTAAAAATTTTGTAGCATTAGTTTATGCAAATTTGCAAATCACGGTGACATCCAATTTATAGTAGTCGGAGTTGGGAAGGATCTTCAGTTAAATCCTCGCATTAGCGGCGGTGGTTTTATCTATACTTTCTGCTTCAATGAAGAAGGCGATCATCTCGAGTTAATACATAAAACCCCATTAGATGAAGTCCCTTCAGCAGTGTGTCCGTATCAAGGTCGACTTCTTGTTGGTGTCGGTCATTTACTTCGAATATACGATATGGGGAAGAAAAAATTGCTACGAAAATGTGAAAACAAAGTAATAATTTTTATATTATTTTATAAAAGTGAAAATTAATGTAATTAAATATATTTTCAGCACATTCCAAATGCCATTGCCAATATCCAAACATTAGGTCATCGTATTTTTGTATCCGACATTCAAGACAGCATCCATTTTGTGCGCTATCGACGTCACGAAAACCAATTAATAATATTTGCCGATGACACTCATCCACGATGGATTACTGCAACAGCGTTACTCGATTACGACACTGTAGCGGCGGCCGACAAATTTGGAAATATTGTTATTGTGAGTTAATAAATTCGAAAAAAAATAATTTCGGAAATTTTATTAATTAATTTTTTAAAGATACGATTACCACCAAACACTTCGGACGACGTGGACGAAGATCCGACAGGAAACAAAGCATTATGGGATCGAGGAGTTCTGAACGGAGCTTCCCAAAAGGCCGATATTGTTGCAAACTTTCACGTTGGCGAAGTCGTACTTTCGTTACAAAAAGCAACATTAATACCCGGCGGTTCCGAATCTCTCGTTTACACTACAATATCGGGAACGGTTGGAATAATCGTACCATTCACATCGCACGAGGATCATGATTTCTTTCAACATTTGGAAATGCACATGAGATCGGAAAATCCACCTTTGTGTGGGAGAGATCATTTATCGTATCGGTCTTACTATTACCCAGTTAAAGTGAGTTTTTATATTTTATTTTAATACATCCAATTTGGCTTTTTATTATTTAGTTTGTTTGTCTTTATTAGAATGTCATTGATGGAGATTTGTGCGAACAATTTAATTCCATTGATCCGATTAAACAGAAAAGTATCACTGAAGATTTGGATCGTACACCGAGTGAAGTCTCGAAGAAACTCGAAGATATTCGTACTCGTTACGCGTTTTAAATGATAAGTTCTCATTTGAAAGGTACTGTGAATTTTTTCTTTGAGGTGATTGTATTATACCGTAAATCATTTGCGTTTATTTTAATTTTATCATTACGACTTTGTAGATGCTTCTAAAGAATTTACTAAATATTTCAATTAGATTTTTATTTTATAATAATGTAAAAACAATGCTTTGAACAAAACTTCATTTAAAAACCAATGAATTGAAAAATTGGAATTCATGACTTCACAAATTAGATAGTTTTATAATCTGTACATGTTTATCCGCATTTAAATTGAAATAAAAAAAACCACTTTAAATAAATTTTTTTTACTTCATTTTATTTTTTCCAAGCATTGCTACAAAAGAAACATTCCGATTTCGTACGATAAATTTTCAAATGACAGAAAATACAGACGATTCACAAATTTATTTTACAAAAAATAAAAATATTAATTAGAAATTTTCCGAGACTGACAAACGTCTTTATGGCCAGCTTTCCACGCTTCGTATTGACATCTTTTCGAACAATACGTTTCACCACAATTACCACAAGCTTTCAGCTTTGACCATTCCCCTTTCAAGCACCAAACACATCGTTTAACCGTGAAATGAGAACCAACTATTTGTCTGTATTTATTATGAACCTTAAATAGTAATTTTCGAATTTGATATTTTGTATTAAATCTTAAAATTAAGGAATAATTACCTTATGAAAATGTTTAGCAAATTCGGCATTATCGGGATCACGCGTAAAGCACCAATTTGCATCTCTTAATGCATCTGAAAAATTATTTTGTCTGAATGCAGCAACGGATCGACGATAAACCGATTTGAGTAGTAATACTAAACCGGCCGTAAATTCTACGAAATATTTATCACATTAGAAATCGAAATTATATTTTTAAACTTATTATAACTTTACCAGTATTACATAATGCAATTGCTTTGCTACAGTCTTCGTATGCTTTTTGATATTCTCCCAAATACAAATAACACAAAGCTCTATTTGAATACAAAAATGTTGGCGTATCATACCTGAAAAAAAAAGATGTTGACATTTTCTGTTTAAATTAACTCGTGTAATTACCATTTTGTTACAACTGGAATCTGAGAGCCTTGCTGCGAGTGCACTGATCCTTCGTGATGACGTAAACTCAACGGACAAACTTCTAAAGCTGCTGAATATTCTTTGATGGCTTTGTCGTAATTTCCATTATCGAGAAAAGTGTTGCCTCTGGTTTTCATTAAACCAATGTTAACGTATGAAACTGATTTTTCATTATATAATTTCACATAATCAACTTCGTCCTTCCATTCGCTAAATTTGTTATTAAATTAATTTATCTGCAATTTAATTCTATACTGAATTCTTACCTTTTCGCGTATGTAGCGATTTTATTCCTCAAACCAATTAAAGGACATGGCCCATTACCCTGTAAGTATTAATAAAATTCAGTTTTGCTAATATTATTTTCTTGTTTTAATATTACTGGGTGTTTGTAATAGCAACGAAGTTGGTAGAGTTTTAATGCTCCAAAACCACAGCGAAGAAGCACAAAAACCGTTCGTTTATCGGTTAAATCGAAAAGAATTAAAAGTGCACTTTGTTGGATTTTAAAATCGGGTGAAAAACATCTATCGATTATTGTATTTAGAATATCCTAAAGAAAATAAATAGAAATTATAATTATTACTTTATTTTAATAATTTTTTTAAATCACACCTTATCATTAACAAATTTCTCTCGAAGGGAAGCCAACGATTCGATCATTCTATCCATTAAGTTAATAACTGCCACAAAGATATCACCATCTGGATGTTGTACTAAATATTATTTATAAAACGTAAAATATTATTTTCATTAATTTATCTGAATTCAATTTAATACTTAAAAACTTGATGGAATTGAAAAACCTTTGGTGATGAAATATTTTGTTAGTAAATGATTCACTGTTTTTTACGACTATACTTAGTAGATTCAAGCTGTTGACGATTCTACAACAATCTTCGTCAGTCAATGGTACAATTTGACACCAATCTAATGAATTCTAAAATACATTAAAACAATTATCTAATTTAAAGCTAAAACAAATTTAACAAAAATAAATTTACGAATAAAATATCCGAATAATGCAACGATGTTTGCACTTTCTTCGAAATCGACGGAATCTCCGACAACTTAAATAAATAAATAAATTTATTTTATTTACAGTTAAAGTATATAAAAATTACTTTTTTAATAGCTTCTACGCACACTGGATGAATTTCTTGTATACACCAAATCAAAATGAAATGAACGAATGATTCGGTTGATTTATTTTTACATAATTTAATACCCAATTTGGACAAAGCTTTTTCTTCCGATTTATTTATGCCTATAAAAGTAAGTATTGTATTAAACCAAATAAATGTTTTAGTTAATTCTACCTCTATTGACCCATGCTGTAACTCTGTCGACTAAAGCATCTTTCTGAAGAAATTCAATGAACATATTACTATCCATTATTTTAGCATAAAATTCAAACCAAGGTTGTTGCGCATGTCTTTCAAATAATTTCATAAATAATAACATTACATTGACTAAATTGACTATTGACGTTTCATCTGAAATTATATATTGTATCGACTAATACTAATCTTGTTTTGAATTTTAATTACTTTTAGCACATTGACTTAGAGTTGGAAAGAGATCAGGATTCGTAAATTCTTGTTTCCATTCTTTGTGATCTAATTTTTTAAATCCTGCTACATTCAGTAAAATTTGAATACACGTGTAACGTATTCGAAAAATATAATTGGAATTTAATAAATCTAAAATTTTAAAAATTATAATTTATAAAATTTTCTTTTTTTATATAATTAAGTACTACCTTTAAACTGATCACCATTCAGCAAATCGGAATATATTGCGTGAATACATAAAATTCGAAGACAAACTGATAAAATACGCGCACTTAACAATAAATACACCATTTCATAAGCATTTAAATTGTGGACCTAAATTAAATTAAGGAAATTTAAAATTTAAAAAAAAAATTAAATTGTGAATTTTTACTTCGAAAAAGTTATCGTCATCTAAATATTTTAGGACGTCTTCCAAAACTTGTAATTGTTGTTTGCATAACTGTTTGTTTACACTCATAGCCAAAGCCAGATCTTCGACAGTGCAAAAGTCTCCAACTTATTAAAATTTATAAATTAAAATTTTCATTATATATTGCTGATTGCAAAATGAGTACCGATGGTCCTTAAAAGATCTGCCACTGCAGCCAATCTGGTGTCGAAGGTCCATGATTTCTCAGTTACAATTTCATGGTAACTCAACACATTGGTTTTTGGATCTGAATTACGACCGCCGTCTTTAGGTACAGCACAAACGCCCGAATTTTGAATGTAGCTTTGCTCCTCCATTTTTTTACATGAGCTCGTGAATTCTATTTCTTTATTCTTCAATACGAGAAACAATAGGAGACAAATAAATAGAAATTTTGTTTGTTTTATTTTGTACTTTCTTAAAGTGCATTTGATTTAAAAAATAAAGGCGTATGGGAAATGTAAAACTTATTACAAAAAACATTATTTCATTTATGGAAGACCGATTTGATTAGAGGTGATGGTGAAAAAACAATTTCTACATGTAGCCTATGACGATCAAACGAAATTAAAATAAATCGTATTGCGCATGATCGTGGACTTGAAAAAAATTTCTAAGTCCCAACTTCGAGTTTCAGAAAATTCCACAAAAGGTAAGAAATAAATAGTTTTAAAAGAATTTAAACATCTGTTTACTTTAATTTTTGAATAAAATCGATTGCGATCTTTAAAACCTGTTGATCTCGTGTAGTTAACGAGTTATAACGACTTTTAAAATATTTTTAATAAACTGCGCATGCGCAGAACTGCCAATTAATAATTTTTTTAAAAATTATTTATACTTTTAAAAGGGTTTTGATATTCATATTTGTTTAACAAATTTAAACAAATATGGATTTCAAAACCCTTTGAAAACCACTTAATTTTTGTAAAATTGAATTACTTTCCCTAAAACAAAAGATAAAAATTAAAAATTAACAAAATATTTTGTAATTAAATTCCAAATACCTTCTTTTTTTATCTGCAAATCGCATCGTTCAAATTGTGTAATATTTTAAGATAAAATAATTAAAAACTCATTTTCTTTAAAAAATTAATTATAGCATTTTTATATCCAAATTAAATAACTAAAAATTTTCTAAAAGTATCCATAACAAATAATAAACCAAATTTACCCCAAATTTTCGATGGATCTAAAGAAAATTTTTCGTTTATTTTTTTGTTTTTTAATGTGCATTTTGTTTTTAGTATTTTGATTTGCATTTTTTAATCATTACTTGTTGTTAGTCAATTTCTCATAATTGCATCTCCTCATAAAATAACCTGTGAGAGCTAGGCGACCAAATAAAGTCATCACCTCTCAAGCTCACACATGTGAATTTATGGAAGACCGATTTGATCAGAGGTGATGGTGAAAAAAATTCTGATTAATTTCTTGTGGTGATAATATTTATTGATGATGATAAAATAAATTATTGGTGATGATAAAAAAACAATCTGGTGATGATTAAAATATTTATTAATGATGATTAAAAATTTTCTTAATGATGATAAAAAATTTTCAAGATGATGATAAAAAATTTTCAAGATGATGATAAAAATACTTTTTAATCATAATAATATTTATCATCAAAACATTAAATTTAATCAACTTTAAAATATCATCATTATCAATTATACAAATCATCACCAAAAATATAAATCATCTGTTTTTCAAATTGTACTTACTCTAATTTCCAACAGAGGGCGCAAGAATCTATAAATTCCTGGAGAGCACAGTCTTACATAAATTGATTTGCTCTGCATTTTCTGCCAACCAAATACTACAAGTAAGTACTGTAGCATCGAAAACGTTGAATTTTCATTGGTGGGCACAATTGTAAGATTCCGATTGTTGCCTGGCAACCGCTTGTGTATTTCGAGTTGTTTTCAAGGTGGTCGCGTTTCGGAGCATGTTTACTTTAGCGCCCCAGCGCCATTTGGAGATGCAAACCGCCGTTTGGAGATGCAATTTGAATTCGCTATTATAATAATTTTTAATTATTAAAGTAATCATTAAATTGAATTGTTTTACCTGAGAACAGGTGGCAATTAATTCGAAAACAGATGCCAACAGGTTTTTGATTTTATATTCAATATGACGAAAACAATGTTGGTTTTGCTTCTCCGTTGTTTCGATTGGCTGTTGCATTTTCGCGCATTTTTTTCATTTTTTCAATCC
>JAQFZU010000209.1:0-38379 GCA_034696185.1 Henia vesuviana | reverse complement strand
ATTTTTAGGGTTGCAAAGTGCATTTAAATGCTTTTTAGTTACATTTTTATATTTTAGTTTTGTTTATTGCATTTTAAATTTTAAGTTGCTTTTTTTTATATTTATTTATTTGTTTAGAATTATTTTTAGCTAGAAAATGCAGTTTTTGCAGATTTTAAAAAATTAAAAGTGCAAATTTTGCAGGTTTTATTAAAAGTTTTGTTTGTTTAGTTGCAGGATTTGTAAAATCAAATTTTGCAATTTTTAAGTCAATTGCAGATTTTGCATATTTTGTAATTGTTAAAACCAGAAAATTGCAGTTTTTGCAGATATTGCAAATTTGGTAATTGATAAAATGAGAAAGTTGTAGATTTTGCAAATTTTGTAATTGATAAAATAAGGAAATTGCAGATTTTGCAGATTTTTCAAATTTTATAATTGATAAAATGAGAAAATTGCAGATTTTGTATTCTCCAAATTTAATAAACTGCAGATTATGCAACTTTTACAATTTTTAAAAATATTGCAAATTTACAAAATTTGCAATTGCCATAAACAAAATATTACAAATTATGCAAATTTTCCAATTTGCAAAACACCAAATTACAAACTATGCAATCTTTGCAACAAAAATCACTTTCAAACAAAATTCTTCAATTTCCAAACAACCAATTCCGCAATTATATACAACATCCTAAATCCCTGCAAAACAATTGCAACTTTTGCACCTTTTGCAAAAAAAAAAAAAAACTCAAACTAAAAACAACAAACATTCACATCTTTTCCACTTGCAAATATGCAACAATTTGCAACTGCATTCAACATTTTTGCACTTAAACAAAACCCTTTCAAACACATTTCATTTAATAAAAACTTTGCAATTTTTGCAACTTTTTCATTCTTCTAAAAAAAATCCAACAAATTAAATGCACAAAAATAACTCCAATGTTCAATATTGCGAATTTCCGGTATGTCAATTGCAGGTTGTAAACAAAAAATGATTCGCCTTGAAACCGGATCTATACTCTATGAATTATGGAAAATATGGCCGTTTTTTTCAGTTAAAAACTCGTTATTGTAACTCGTAAAAAAGAAAAGACAAATGTTAAAGTGTTTTTATGTAATTAACGCTTGTAAAACGTAAAGAAAAAGTTTGCAACTTTTTTTTTTTAAAATGTCGAATTTCCGGTATGATGATTGAGGGTTATAAAAACAGTTGAGTTATTGGCCACGAGGGTGCGCGAGTTGCAGATTGAGAAAATGGTTGTTTGCAACTTGTAATTACATATGAAATTTGATTTAAGAGGGCGTTTAATGGGCATCTAAAATAAAAGTAAATAAAAATTTTTAAAAATGGTGACTATGAAAATGGCAGTTTGAAAATTAATTGAAAATCTGTCAAAAATCCAAAATGGCAGTTCATTAATTAATTTTAATTGGTTAGAGATTTAAAAATAAGAAAAATCCAATATGGCAGTTCATCAATTAATTTAAAAAAAAATAAAATTCAAAATGGCAGCTAAAATTAATTATTTAAAAAAAATCAAAATGGCTGTCAAATTAATTAATTTTTATACAAAAAAAAAAAATTTTTTTAAAAACAAAATGGTTACCAAAACCCACCATTTTAAACCCCCCCCCCCCACCCCCCTTCCCCACCCCCTTTCCCCACCATCAAATTATCCAACCTTATCCAACCACAACAACAATTCCAAACCTTCAATTAAAATATCAACACTAAATCACATAGAAAAACCCTCATTACAACAAACTTAAATCAAATTAATTAAAAAATTTAAACAAACTAAAAATTTTTTTTTAAACAGCAAAAAAGCATTGAAAAATCTAAAGTTACCCTCGCGTGCAATTCATTAATTAATCATAGTCACTACATGGGGGTAACCAGACTCTTCACGAGGGGATCCGCCATGTCAATTAGGATCCACTTCACGGACCCGCCACATAAACACCCCGCCCATACACAAAAAAATTCAATAAATAATTTTATTCAAAATTCAATAAATTTTTTAATTTTTTTATATTAAAAATATTTAAAATTAATTAATAAATAAAAAATTTAATAAAAATAATTATTTCTTGTATTTTCGACATTTTCGCTTCCAATTACACATTCCGTTACATGAGACTTTTCTTCATTTTCCTTCGTAAATCATTCGCGACTCGCGAAACTCGATTCGACTCTTTTTTTTTATTTATATAAAATGAATTTTGACCTCATAATTTTTTCTACATTTCCCCACATATTAAATTATTCGTTTTTCTAAAAAAAAAAAAAAAAATTTTAAATTTAAAAATTTTTTTTTGTTTTTAAATTTAAGTCAAGCGACACCTGGCAACACTCGATAGCACCAAACACACGTGTATTTAAACGATGATCTTTCATCTCGTTGACACGTGCAAAAGAATGTAAAAAAATGATATTTTTCCATGTCAACTGCAGTGAGTTTAGTGAAAAATGATTTGACTTTTACTCAATTTATATATTGAATAATGCGACTGTCAACAATGGTCTTTTGGAATTAAGTGGAAAAAGAATGGAAAATAGTAATTTTGTTGTAATGAAGTTGTGTAATTATTAAATCATATTTTATCATTTTCAATGTTTAATTAACATTTCAGGAATGCTCAATATGCTAATTTTCAAGTGTGTCAATGATTAATTTGAATATTTTGTTATAACGAGGGTTCAATTACATTCCATTAATGCTTATGTAAATTTATTGCTTTTCAGAGCTTGTGAGATTATATTTTATATGTCCATTGTTGAATTTATTTTCAATTGAACCGGAAGTATAAAAAAACCGGAAGTGACACTAAAACAAAGAAAATAAAATTCATTATTGTTTTATTTGTTTTCTATGTGATTTAATACAGATCAAATTTCTAAAATCCCAAAAATCTCAAACCGGAAGTGCAACCATTTTGATAGAAATCAAAATAGTAATTTTAAAAGCAAATAATTTCTATTAAAACCTCAAATCTGAATCATTTGAGTGAGCTTAAGTAGCACTTCCGGTTTACTTGGAACCCCGCCATCTTGAAAATCCTTAATCACACACCTTCCCATAAACCCCCTGAAAATATCAACCCTCCAATCCAACCGGAAGTGCCTCAAAACTCCCCTCGAAATGACTAAAAACCACATAATCAATCAATTAAATGTCGTTGTAATAAGGTTTAGTGTAAAAAATGACGTAACCGAATGTACCTCGATAATCAAATCGTGTTGCATCAATCAAATTGCAATTCCCAGTGACATTTATCAAGAAAAAATGCGCTTTTTGTCACGTTTGACTGCGGAGCGAGAGAAAAGCGACGCGTGCCAGATTTGTCATCGCAAAGACAAGAGAAGAAGTTGACTGATGATGTTTGTGGCACCAAATACATTGTCAGCAGCGGAAAAATGGCGGCAGAACCCCTCCACATTACTAAAATCCATCAAGGTCAAGCTGCTAACATCCCCCCCAACCAAAAAAAAAATAAAAAAAAGATGGTTGCATCCCTCTCATCAGTATAGTTGATGGATGCCATTGGTCTTATTTCATCCTTGTGGAATGTCTCCACTTGTTTTTGTGCTGTAGAAAAGTTGCAGATGGGCTGGTTGTTGTAGACAGGTTCAACCTTGGTATAAGGAAACTTGGTTGTAATGGGGGATCTCAGTATAATGAATTTTTATTATAAAGTTGTTTTATTTCAGTAAAGGAAAGACAATGCAAGTTTTTGATTGATTGTTGTAGTTTGTGTCAACAACCTCAATATAATGAACTATTTGGAAAATTTATATTGTCAAAAAACCTTGTTATAATAAAATTACTTTGTTGAACTTTATAAAATTATTTTATTTAAACCTTTTTATAATAAAACCTCACAACAAAGACTAAAATTTTTAAAAATTATCTCATCCTATACCCAAAACCCTCAATACAACAAACCTTATTTCATACCTTTTATAAAACATTATTTTTAATCCTTTTTCTGACAAATCCACTCAACTTTATCTCTCCCTTCAACTCTTTAAAATTTTTTCTTAACAAACCCCATTCAATTGCAAATGCCAATTGTCACTTCACTTCTTTCATCAATTCAAAGTCAGTGCAGTGGAATTAAAAGGGTTAAAGTGTTCACAATTTTGACACCAAAAGAGCTCATTTGTTTTGTAGCAGTGGACAGTATCAAAAACCTCCATTTTTTTCTCCTTTCATAAAACCCTTTAGAAAACCCAGTTTTCAGTGACCCTTTGATGTGGGTCTTTAACAAAATATAATGGCAACCCTCATAAGCTCTTATATCATTACAATGGCAACCGGAAGTAGGAGTTTTGTAATGTCCAACTGGTTAATGATAGGGGCACTTTTTCAAATGTCAATCAAAAAAAATATTTTATGAGCTTTGAATGTGATTGGAAAACAAATTTCATTTGGAAAAAATTTCAATCTGTTGCTATGGCAACTTAATTTTCATAAATTTAGAAAAATGGAAGAAAATAACATTGAGGAAAAGCTAAATTTTCAATTTTGTATTTATTTTATTTACTATTAAATTGTTTCTATGGCAACTCAATTTGATCTGATTAGTGTAATTTGTTGAGTGGGCACAAAAGGGGGGTAGAGGGGGTAAAGGGGTAGAAAAGAGTTTGTTTTAAGCCTTAATTGAAATTTGAATACCCAGTAAATGGAGATGCAAATATATGGGAAAATTGTTTTCCTCTTTCCATTTTTATTTTTACAATTTTTTTTATAATTCTTTTGTCTATTTGATGAAACAGCAATTTACTTAATGGACGCACAAATAAGACACAAAACCGGAAATTAATGAGATGGCATCAATTTTTATATTCTTTTCTCTGTGCATGAATAAATTATCAGAATCAAGTGACAACAAACTTTTGTTGAGGATTTTAATATTTCATTATAATGAGGTTTTAGGTTATTTTTATTAATAATTTTCATTATTGGAGCTAATAAATACAAAATGGAGGTCAGTGAAGTGCCATGTGCATATTTTGAGACTTAAAAAAGAAAAAAAATCCATAAAGTTGATTGACATGTTTGGAAAGTGCCCGTATCATTGATCAATTTGAGTATTAAACCACTTTCAGTGCCCATTGTTAGTAGTTTTTTGTGCTTTGATTGTGTTTTTCTATTGCTGTGATGTCATATAGAGTTATTAGTTGATCATGTGACTGCTATTTTAATCTTAAATAACTTTTTTTTCAGTTTTGTTATTGTTTACTTAAGTTGTCATTTTTTTTTTCATTCTTGACATATTACATATGGTCTTCATTTTGTTTAAAACAGAAATTAATTTTGTTATAAAACATTTTTTATTTTTTTTTCTAATAAAGTAAGCAAGAAAATGGCAAAATTTTAATTGAATATCAACAAATTGAAAATATTATCAATTATCAATTGAGTTAAACAAACTTTAAAAAATAAAACAAGAAAATGTAATGAGATTTCATTCAATTTTCCCTTAAATTCAACAACAAAAAAATTTTTTTTTTTAAAAAAAACAAGAAATTCAATTCTGTTATAATGAGGTTTTCATCAACTTTTCCCTTAAAATAACTTAAAAAACATGAAAAATGCCAATTGCAATTTTGGGTTGTCAACACATGCAATTTTCCCTTAAATTTAACTCACAAATTCAAAATATGTCAACTGCCATCTTGAGAAAGAAAGTAAAAAAAAGTTTCTAATAACTATCAATTGCTACAACTGCCACCATTTTTCAAATGCCATTTCAACATGGACTTCTTAATGGCCTCCATTGGACTGTGTTAGTGGCCATCAAAAGACTAATGAGGGAGGAAGAGTATGGCATGTGTAGGATGTTTGAGTCCCAAGAAAAGATGAGGATAAAAGAAGTTGTCCACTACAAATCAAACCCAGAGAGCAATTAAGCCATTTTCTGCCCACTTCCCTTTCCTCTAACCCCACCCTCTCCCCTACAATCACCCACTTTTTGTCCAATGGCTCAAATCCAAGAACCTCTTATCACCATCAGTGCAATTTTTGATGACAAAACCAATAGTGGAGTGGTCAATTTACACTTGTGTGACAATGCCAATGTCCAAAACATTCCACCATTTTGTGTTTTATTTATTTTTTTATTATTTTCTATTGTTGTAACTGCTAATCACTTGTGGTTAATAACAAGTCATCATTTAACCTTATATTTATTAATTTTATAAAATCAACCATTTTAGTTTTTATTATTTATTGTTACAATTTCATCCACCATTTTTATTTTTTCAATTTATTATTTATTGTTATTGTTACATCATTTTTATCTGAGTTAATAATAAATTCTATCAATGAACTATTAAATTGCCATTCTGCCACAACAACTCCCATCATTGTTGACATGGTAACCATAAAGAGCATAAGATTGAAGGAAAATGGGGAGGGAGAAGAAAGGGAGAGGGGGGGGGGAGACTAAAATCCCCCTACTGGTAACCTGTAATTGGAAAATATGATGAGAACGAAATGGAGCAAAGCAGCTTCATATTGGTGACTCCCACATGACTGTTACAAAGGATTATTGATAATAATAGAGCACTGTATTAATTAGCAATTAATGAGTTGGTCACTAGGGTGGTGGTCAATGGTGGCTTAAGTCACGTGGAAAACTGTTAGAAATGGAAAAGTGGGGTAGTTGAAATTGATGAAATAAAAGTTGTTGAATTTCATTTCAAATGATGTTTTTGCTGCAGTGAACTCTCATTATAAGAAATTTAATAATAAATTGAAATGTCATAATAAAAAAAATGTTGTTATAAAAAGGTTTTGGAAAATATTAAAAAAAACAAAAAAAAATTATTTTGCTAAAGAAAATTTGCAATAAAAATGCATGACTCTCATTATAATGAATTTTATCAAAATATTGATAAATTGTTATAATGAGGTTTTTTTAATTAATTATTAATAAAATAATTTTTTTTATGATTAAATAAATTTTTTAATTTTTAGGATTGACCAATTAAGTGACGACAGATGTCAGTTGCAGATGATACCCTAATTGGGAGCGTCGTTTTCCAAATGATTATAACATGAGTTGCAGAAAGAGGACGCAGCTTGTTATCAAAACGCTCTTGAGAACATGACCTGGCACTACAAATGTAATTAATTGCTCTACATAATGAGAGAGAAAGAGAGTTCGGAATTGTCACCCGTTTGATCCCCCACTTTGAGGTAAAATGAATTAAAACGCGAGTCAATTTGAAGCCTGCGCAGTCATCAATCTTGTCTGCTCGTGGCAGTTTGATAAAGGAAATGTAACCACCACACAACCCCCCAAACATAAAGAAAAAAAATGGTGTAAATTTCAAACCACTACTAACAATTTATCATTTTTAAAAACCCTCACAAAATAACTCAAAATAATCAATTTTCTTTAATTTATTTTTAAAAAATTTTTTTTTTACTGAAATAAAATAAATTGAAGTTTTTAAATTGAAATTAATGTATGACCTTGTTATAATAAATAATATTTTAATTTCATATTTAAAAAGTCATTTAAATTGATTAATGTGTTTATAACAAATTTCAATCACCTCATTACAACAAAATTTTCTAATAAAAATAAAATTAATAAATCACTCAAACCTACACAACCCTCATTACAACAACTCAATTAACAGCATAAAAATTATAAAACAACTCAATTAAACAACTCTCAAACCTCATTACAACAACATAATTTTAAATACATAAAAAATTATTTGCAAATTAAAAAAAAAAAAATTAAACCTCATTACAACAACTTCTAACAAATTTAATCTTAATTCCAATCATAAAAACCCCCCTAACATTAAAAACCATTTAAGTCATCACTCCCCATTGCAACAAAAAGCCATTGGATGATGCAACCCGATATTGCAATTTTTATTTATTTACAATTGTGTGCCTCGCACTGATAAGAGTGATAATTGAGTGCGCCGTATGAATATTATTCATCTGGTTTTGATATCGAATTTAGTGGCATCCTGTGAGCATGTTCCACATGGGTGGTCATGCATTCAATGATTACCGTGTTCAGCTGCGTCCTGTTCACTCATACAAGTGGAAAATACTCCCTCGTGTTCAGTGTCCTGTGCCTGTCGATCGACGGGATTTGATGAAACAAGAGAAAAAAGTGGGGGTTGAATACTATTGTGTGTGTGGGTAGGGGTCTTTTATCTACTCTTTTAATCATTGATGCACAAAGAAATTGTTTATTCATTTTAATATCAATGATGTAAGATTAAAGGGATTTTTATATGGGATTTGGTGGATTTATTATAATTTTTGTTGAAAAAGTTTGGGGTTTTTTGTTGGTTTTGTGTGTGTGTGTGTTAATGACATGTTATGACCTAGGGGTAAAGTTTGGATTTGAGGTTCATCATTTTTGCATTTATTTGGATGTTTTTTTTTTAGTTTTTTTTTAGGTTTTATTTGAATATCAATGTATGTAATACCCCCAATCTGTTTGTTTTTACAGCAACAGATGTTTGTTTTTGGTAAAATTGCTTAAAGCGATGGGGTTGTTGTAGGGAAATAATAATAAATTGGGGAATTTATTTAGATTTTTATCTAATTTAAAAATGCTATTGAGTCTTGTTATAACGAAGTTTAGAATTTTATAAAAATTAGCTTTGTTTTTAAATTGTTTGGGAATTTTTTAAAAATTCTAAAAATTCTAAAAATTTCAAAAATTTTAAAAATTCCAAAAATTTCAAAAATTCCAAAAATTAAAAAAATTTAAAAACTTAAAAATTTAAAAATTCCAAAAATTAAAATAAATAAAAAATTAGAAAAATTCAAAAATTTAAAAATCCACAAATTCAAAAATCCACAAATTCAAAAATCCACAAATTCAAAAATTCAAAAATTCAATAATCTAAAAATTCAATAATCAAAAAAAAATTCAAAAATCTCTCAAACACAATCCTCACTTATCTACACTCAAACTTCACCACACCTAAACAGCCACACAACAAAAAACCTCGTTTTACCAAACTGCCATTAAACCCTTCCATCGAATCCCAAAAAAAAATCCACTACAACAAAAACCCCATCTCAAATGATCTTCAAATCCATTACAACGACAACATAAGAAAAAAAATATCCATAAATAATTTTATTATTTATTTAATTTTCTAAAATTAATTTACCCAATGTCGAGCATCGCAGAGAAAACCACTCGAGCGGCGCTTTTCGTCTTATTCTCAATCTCGGCCTTTCCTAGATAATTTATTAGCACCGCCATTAAAATTTTATGGCACAAATTCCTTTATTTATTCTCTCAGATGCAAATGCACTTGGGATTCACGTCGCACATTAACAACTGATACTTTTTTCCCATACATTCACCCATTTCTCAAACTCAAGTCTCTCCAAATAAATCAATCGCAGACCCAAACTTAGTGCATTAAGCTTAAGAGAGAGACACAGACATGCGCAAAACAAATTACAACCAACCCATTGTGCGCATTCCTCGTTCGACGACAACAAATATTTTTTTTTCTTGAGTAAAACTCACCAAATATTTCTTAATTGGCGGTCGTAGCTCATTCCGTTGACATATGGCAGATTCCATTTGAAGATCCGGTTCGAGTATAGATAAAAACAAAATGGAGTTCGGGTTTCCCTCCCTTATCGCAGTTCCGGTGTGTTCCGAGTGTTGTTGTAATCGGTTTGTGAAAGCCGATCGCGTATGCAAATTTCTGGGCCCTCGAGACTCGTATTGCAATCGCATTTTTCAATTGGATTTTCGATTTTATTCAGAGCAACATGTTTTGAGAAAAAAGGAGAAAATGGAAAATTGCCATTGAACCTCATTATAATAACAAATAAAATTGGATTTGTTGGGGGTTTTATAATATTTAATGTAATGGGAATGGGGGAAAGGATTATATTGAATTAGCTATTATTTTTTATAAACTGCCATAAAAGTGCCATTTTTTAAAAAAAAATTTGTTTAATAAAATAAAAATAATTTTTTTGACAAATTTAAAAAATTTTTTTTATATAAAATAGATTTTTTTCTCATTTAAAAAAACTGCCATAAAAGTGCCATATAAAAAAATTAGAATAAAAATGGATTTTTTGGCAATTTAAAAAAAAAAATTTTTTTATTTAAAATATATATTTTTTTACTTAAAAAAACTGCCATATAAAATTGCCATATTTGAATAATTATTTAAATTATGTTATTATAAAAAATAAATAATTTTTTTTAAAATTATTT
The DNA here is from genome assembly GCA_034696185.1 of Henia vesuviana. Lineage (NCBI taxonomy): Eukaryota > Metazoa > Arthropoda > Chilopoda > Geophilomorpha > Dignathodontidae > Henia > Henia vesuviana. The sequence continues at coordinate 28,149 of JAQFZU010000209.1, read as the reverse complement.
TTCTCACAAAAACATTTTTTTAAAACTGCCAAAAAATTGCCATTTCCATTATTTAAACTAACAATTAACAATAATTTATCATTACAAACCTCCTAAATACCATTTATTTCACTGCCAAACAGATCCAATATCACAATAACCCTTTTCTTCAAAACTGCCATTTACCATCTGCCAAACTGCCAATAACTTTCCCAACATAACCTTTGCCTTTTCTTCTTTACAAACCCCATTATTAATTCACCCATTAAAAAAATCCCATACCCATACCCCCTTTAGGATAAACCCCCACCCCTCCCCCTACAACCCCTACCCCCTTCAATGCATTCACAATACACAATTCCATTCTCTAAGCCAACTTCTTTCCCCCCCCCCTCTCAATTTAAATATTTGCCCAACTTCGTTATAACAAGGTCCCAGCATTTAAATCACCCCAGAGTTCAAGAGCTACAAAAAGTGTGAGTGACAGCGGCTCATCTCGCAACAATCTGCGCTCAGCCGCCAGGGGATGTATACGGGGGCGTGCGCACGCTTCTTAATGGATGCGGTCTGACTCGCACGGACGTGCAGCTTTTTCACCATTTTAATCACGAGTCTCCCAGAATGCCACGTGGCTCAATACCCCCACAGTCCCATAACCCTCCTCATTCTCTTTCCCATCACTCCAATCGCTCCTCCCCTCTCCATCCCCTTTTCTCCGTACTCATCACTACTTTACTCTCCCCCCCCCCTCTCCGGACTCTCTCAATACCCTCACCCCCCCAGTGGGTTTATCGAAGATTGCTAGCGTGTTAGTCGAATTGGGGGTCATTGGGGTGAGGATAAGAAAAAGTGAGAGGGGGAATAAAGTGTGGGTGGGAGTGTGGGTGTCTATGCAAATGAGGGTTTTCTTAGTGGACAGTCTGGAGTTGATAAAAGATGAGTTTTTCGTGTTTTGGTGGACATTTTAAAAATATAAATAAAATGTTTGTGTTGAAGGATGAAGTGGGGAGTTTTTGTAAGTCGAAATGCTTCTTGGGATGAATTCAATTTGGTAAAGAGGTTCGGTTTGCTATCAAAATGGGATTGGCGGGTGTAAAGTTGCCAAACATGGAGGATCAAACTAAAAGCATTTGTTTTTATTGAAATTGAACGAAGAATCCAATTTAGCAAGGATTTAGGGAAAAAAAGTAGGGAGTGGGAAAATTGGGTAAAAAAAAAATAGGGTAAAATGTCACTTGGTAAAAGATTTTAGACATATTATCACTGATAATTTCGGTACCGTGGCTGAAATATGGTATTATCAAAGAAATACTATGTGCAGTCCTGAAATTATCAATACTCGTGTGACAGTTCCACCGCCGCTTGGATACGGATTCAAGGCAGCGGTATCACATATGGGGCACGTGATAATTTTTTTAATTTGTCAATTACCAAATGCTAATTTAGCTTTGAATTGGCACTTTCGGAAGTGATATTTACTAGAAAAATAAAAAACAACACGTAAAAATGTTATGGTTATTAAAAACAAAATTATGACATCAATAAATGTCAATCGGACGACTATTTCATCACATTTAATGACCAAACATAAACTTTACAACAATATTCACACAATTATTCACATTCTCCCACACAGTTCACAGCGCCACTACAAAACAGTAGCAATTTCTCAAACTAAATTTTTTCTATTTCCCTCCCCCCTCAAAAAAAATTTTCTAATATAAAAATGGCGACCTAAAAGATCCCCATTAATCAACCATCATCTCCCCCCAACCCCTCTATAATGAAAAAAACTGCACTGACACTGAAAAAATAGGCAACTTTGAATGAAGGTCACGTGATGGATGACAATGACTTTTGATTGGGTTAATTGGAGCCCGTGTCTCTTCAAACTCACGGTGGACAGCCGCAAGAGGTCGTTCGACCTCGTACAACGAACCCGCACTTAATGCATTTCCCTTAACCCTAAACCATTAACTATAATTAATATAATTGACGTCGCATGTCACGTGTCGTCTAAACACACTCGTCACGAGGTATTCACATCCCCCCATACCACCAAACCCCCCCTTAGGTACCACCAAACAAAACCCTTTGTCATACAATACCGGAGGAGGGAGTGATAGACATGGGGAGGGGCGGTATAACCAATTTAATCATGGTTGCTTTACCCCCACCTCCAACCCCCATCCGAAGTATAAGTACACAACACTTGTCTGGGGAAGGAAAATGGGGGTAGAAATAGAGTTGAGTGACATTTACCCCCTCCCCCACGTGTCACTGTATCGGTCTGGCCACATACTGTAATAAATATTTAATGTTTCCATGTGTTACCTCGAGGCGTCGCTTTTTGTGTGCTTTTGGTATGGAGAGGAAGTTGCTCAGGAAATTGTCACCTCGGGCTGATGTTTTATCAAATTACAATCTCAGAGATGATTGTTAGAGGTGTAAGTGGGGTAAATAGGTTTGTAAGAGGGTTAGGGAAAGGGGTTGGGGGTAGTGGTAAGGTAAAGGTTGAATTTTGAGGGAAGATTTGAGCATTTTGCATTTGTAATGTAAGAAACCCCGTTATAGCGAATTCTAAGAAATGGTGAAATAAAGTCGTTATAGCGAGGTTTTGGTTGTAATTGAGGCAGCTGATATTCAAGAAAATCCCAGTTTTGATTTTTGGATATACAAATCTTGTTAATGTAAGTATAGCAAATCCAAGAAATTCCATGCAAATCTTAGAAAATCCAAGCAAATCAATGCAAATTCCATCAATTTTATGCAAATTCACAAATCTAAGTCAAGAAAATCCAAGCAATCCAAAAAAATTTCAACAATTTTTAGCAAATCCAAGCAAATCTCAACAATTTCAAGTAAATCCAAGCAAATCTCAACAATTTCAAGCAACAAATCCAAGCAATTTTATGCAAATACATTGGAAAAGTGCATTAGAATATTCATAACCCTAAACTAAAATCCGCCATATTTTTTGCATTAATCACATGACCTTTGAAACACCACCCAGTGTCATAAATCAGTAATGCAACACCAATACCATCACTTTGTGGTCGCATTATTTCACTAACGGAATCAATCACTGACCTAAATAATAAATTCAAATTACAAATTCATTATTCAAATCCTCTCAACATGTCAAACATGCATTCGATCCCCATTAAATAATAATAAAATTGGAAAACTTTAAAATAATTCGTTATACCAAAGTTCTATGCAAATTTTCCAACTTCACTTTGTTATATCGAGGTTCTATGCAAATTTTCCAACTTCACTTTGTTATATCGAGGTTCTATGTAAATTTTCCAACTCTTGACCCCTTCTATAACGAAATTCCACTAAAATCAAGCAATCAAACAGTGTCGAGGCATTTGGTCGAGCGACAAGTGACCACTCGTTCGACCGGTCACCATTAACGGAATTCCTGGTAGCAAAGCGCCCCCTTCATTTTTCATTCAAATTTGATAAAATCCATTGAATTGAATATTTCCAACATTCCTAATTTGCTCGCCACATCAAAGGAGGCAAAATGAATGAGTTTGGTGAGGAAGGGGGTCGACCAACAGTGTGAGATGACCGCTGGTCACGTGTCGCATTACTCAAATTGCATTATGGACGAGAATTAGCGAGCGCGAGGCAATATTGCATTATGGGAATGACAGCGCTGCAATCAAATTAATCATTAAAGACGCCATTTTGGTTTTTAGAAATTAGAATATTTTTATTTTGGTATTGGGGGGTAATGGGAGTAGTAGCGCATGCGCAATTAGGCTTAGAGGGTCGTGACCTGGGAGATGGGAATGGACACCCCCTGGTGATGACCAAAGTCCAATTAGTTGCAGCATCAACTCGGTAGATCAAAGAGGATTAAGAAAGATGGTGTCGTTAGATTGGGTTGGGTGGGTAGGGGGAGGGGGAGGTTTGAAAAATTTTTTTTTTGGCATTTTGGCATTTTTTGTTATGGCAGTTTTGGGGTTTTTATGGAAATTGTTTTTATTTGGAATTAATTTTTTAGTGAATTCTTTGAATTTTCAGAATGAGAAATTGGCACATTTGGTTCTTTTGGCTTTTTGGCATTTTTATAGTTGCAATTTTGTTTTTTTTTTTTGTATAAATTTTTTTTTGGGTTCAAGAAAAATTTTTTTTGAATTTAAATGGTAAAGATGAAAATTGGCAAATTTGGCATTTTGGCATTTTGGCATTTTTCAGTTATCATTTTGTATTTTTTATGAAAATTATTATTGGTAAATATTTTGAATTTAAATAGTAAAAAATTGGCAATTTGACATTTTGACACTTTTGTAGTTGCCATTTTGTATTTTTTATAAAAATTATTTTTATTTAAAATTAATTTTTGGTAAATGTTCTAAATTTAAATAATAAAAAATTGTTAAATTTGGCATTTTGGCACCATCATTATGATTTTTCCACTAAAAAAACTGCCACATTCAATTTCCCAGCCATTTTAATTTCCCATTTACTCAATCAAACCATTTACCACCACTATCTTACTTTTACCCATAAATAATTCAAACTCAACCAAACCCAAATCCCCCACCCCCAACTCCCCCTTTACCCCCTCACATCTCCCTTAAAACTCTTTGACAACATTTCCAAACCATCACAAACACCATTAACCATCACTAAGTCAAAACTGCCATTTTGTTTTTATCCCCCATTTCTTTTCCCCCTCATAAATCTTAATAGAAATTTTGAGTGGACATTAAAAATAAAAAATGAAGTCCCAAACATGGCACACGATTGATGTAGCCGTAGTCTCGTTTTGATATCGAGAATAAATGGCACGAGATTTTAACTCAAATCCATTTGTATTTATTTCAATTGGTGTCTTATTTTCATTGAAATGGCAGTTTAATGCACGAGCCGAGACCAAGACGCCATATTAGCCACGTGTGATTGATGGTGCGTCAAAACGACTAACTCGTCACCAGAGGGAACCAAAGACCAAAACCATCTTTGAATTGCATCTAATCTCGGCTCATGAATTGCCAAACTTGACCGGCCTCGCAAAGAAAAAAAATTATTTTCTGCATATTTTATGTGCCATTTGTCAGTTCCAATGGCAGTTTTTTGATGTTAGGTTTGTAAATTAAACTGACATAAATAAATTATTATTTTGCATATTTTTGGATGTGATTTGGCAGTTTGTTGGATGTTATATAGTAAGACCCTCGTTATAACGAAGTTGTATCATAAATTTGATTATTTCAATGAGAAGTTCATTTCAGACATTATTTAGCCATTTTAGACCCTCTTTGCACCAAATTTACTCATTTTTTATATCCAAAGTTTATTTTGAACTATTCTGGTCAGTTTTGAACATCCAATTATTCTAATATCCCATCAAACCAATAAACAAAATTTGGCTATCCTCAATTGCAATGAGATTCAATTTGCAATGGCCAATGTTTAATTTAAATAAAAATTGACAAATTCCATTACTTTTATTATCAAAATATCATTGAATTAAGCAATTTTTTTTCTCATTTCAAAATATGAATATGCAAATCCACCATTTTGTTTTTCCTTTGATCTTTTGTTTCATTAAAAAAATGTAAAAAAGTTAAAATTATTAAGTTCAACCTTTGCTCATTTCATACATGATTCAATTAGATAAGATGACTTGTACACACTATAATTAAAAATTCTACCATTTTTTTTTATCCATTTCCTTCTTTATTACCCCCTTTAAGTACTAATTTCAGTGCTTTTAATAGAACAAAATGACACCCAAATCAAATTGCTACAATGGAATAATTGATGAGACATTTGCAGCAAAACATAAAAAGTAAATGAAAAAGTCAAAATCAAATTCAAATTTTCTTTTTCAATTAAAAAGAAATTTTTTTTAATCTTTAAAGATCAAATTATGGCCATTTTTAATTATAAAAAGTATCAGACTTTGCCATTTTTAAATATAATTTTTTTTGTTTGAAGCAGTTTCAAGTTGACATTGATTTTTAATGCTTTTCAATGGCTGCCAAAGATCAACTTGTGATGGCCAATGTTAATCATCAATTCCATATTTTTGTTGAATCTTAAAAAAAATTGATCTTGGAACTCAAAGGTCAAGTTCTTGTTTTATAAAGTCATAAAAAAGAAAAATTTACACCATCACAAAATGATCTCTGCCTCTCATATAATTCAATGACAAGCAAAGGATCAACTTATTATGATGAAAATAATTTGAAGTTTGTTAACTGAACTCTCTCATCCAACCACCACCTGGTGTCTAAACTCAAAACTAAACTCATAAACTTTGCTAAAAAGAAAAAGAATAAATAAACATTTAGACTATCATAAAATGAACTTGGCTCTTTATACATTTCAATGACAACTAAAGGTCAATTTGTTGTGATCAAAATACAGTTAAAATCCTTCATAACAACCCTTCAAAACCTCATTATAACAAACTATATTAAAATAAATAAAAATTGATTCAGTAAAAGCCGGTCTGCATCAAACTGATTTAACAGTCCTTTAGAGTTTATTATAACAAGGTCCAACTGTTATTTCATATTTCCTAGCTCAACCCCTTCACCCACCCACCACCTGGTGTCAAAAAAACTCAAGTAAAAACTCAACAAAAGAAAAAATAAACATTAAATGCAATTATAACAATCTTCCATCCACTTCAATGTCAATTGAAAGTCAAGTAATGGTGAACCAATTGATCCAAAAATTAATTTTGACCCACCACCTGTTGCAAAACACAAATATAGACTTAAAAAGAGAAAAAAACTTTCCCACACACTTTAAAAACAAAAAATAGTGGAACAAATGACTTTTACTTTCAACTTTTCCAACCCACTGAATTCCAAACATCTTTTCAAAGTCCATTTTTCTCTTTTAAAAAAAAAGAAAAAAATTTAAAAATCAAATCTTGTACCCATTTGGCCATTGGGACATTGATGGATTCCATCTTCCAAATCATTTCCGCCATTTTGAATTTGAAAAACACAAGCAAAACAACATTTTCATACATTTGACCAACTTTTCCCATTCCCTTTCAATATAAATGAAACATTTCCATTCAATTTGAATGCATTTTGGTCCCCAGAGTGCAGTGGCAAATCAAAATGGCAAATGACTAACCAAATAATTGCGAGTCAAGGATGAAACGTTGACATCATGTCCAATTGGCAGTCAACTGAAACCGAAGCCGAGAGCCACTTGATTAAGGGGATCGAGATCCTGCGCCAAACACCTGTCTCCGTATCATGATTCAGAGCCTCAGTTGAGTTGAGTTTGTGGCTTGTCAATAACGGATCTCTATTCACCCTCTTGTATTATTGATGTGTTCATGTTCTTGTAATGGGGGTGATTATGGGTTATGTATAAAAGATTGAAATTTGGGTTTTTGAGGGTTAGAAATTTTTGGTTTGTTGTAATGAGGGTTTTAATTTATTTAATTGATTGTGGGTTATTTTGTGAATTTGGTGGGTGGATATATTATTTTGAGCCAATTTTGAGTTTTTTTTGGTCATAGCTAATTTTTTGGTTATAGCCAATTTTTTTTGGTTATGGCTAATTTTTTTTGTCATAGTCAAATTTGGTTAAGGCTAAAGTTTTTTGATTGTGGTCAATTTTTTTAGGTTATGGCCAATTTTTTTGAAGAGGGCCAATTTTTTTGGACATGGCCAATTGTTTTAAGTGTTGTTAAATAAGTTTAAAATGTAAAATTTTAATAGTTCATAAGAAAATTAATTTGGGTTCTTAAATTGGTTTAATTTTAATATATTTTTTGGTCATGGCCAATTTTTTTTTAAAAATTGCAACAACTTCATTGATACAATGAAATTATTCCAAATTTTAACTAATAAATTCAACTCCTAAAAATCATTGTTCAATTTTAGCCATGACCAATTTTCTTAAATACAAAAAAATAATTTAATATTCATTTGACATAAACTTTAAAAAATATTTCAAAACTACTATAACCATTTTGAATCAATTTTGATCATGGCCAATTCTCACTCTTGAAAATTCCAGGATTAAATTTACAGTGGCAAACCCTACCGAAGATTAAAATTCAATTATAACATCATTTTTGGTTTGCATCGACCATTTTCAAGTATGACATTCAAATCACGTACTCACGAACTCATTCAATCTATAGTGAAGTCAATAAGCATTAGTCACAGAGCAAAACGGCTGGCAACGTACACTATTCAACATTCAACGTATATATATAATGTTAAACGCCATAGACTAATTTAACATAGGTTTCTATGGACAAAAAATAACATGGGCTTCTATGGGCAAAAATTAACATGGGCTTCTATGGGCTAAAATTAACATGGGCTTCTATGGGCAAAATTTAACATGGGCTTCTATGGGCAAAATTTAACATGGGCTTCTATGGGCAAAATTCAATAAATAGAAAATTTGAACTTCATCCGTTCCAAATCATCCCCAACCCCCTTAAAATAAAAATCCCCCACAATTCAACTCAACAACAACATCAACAAACCTTCAATTAACTTTTTGCTTGAAAATTTGCAATTACAAAAGTTGCATTATTAAATTATTGATTCATCATCATACAATAGCAACCCTTTGACTATACACAAAACCCTTTTCTAGTGGACTCTCGCAACTTTTTGAATAATCGCTTTGTTTACAACTAAAATTGCCAACTCACCGCCATCAACTTTTCAACTCGACTGAACCCCATTAACGAACTCATCAACGACTCAACACAAAATTGACTTTTAATTGCGCACAAATGAGCAGCTCGGCCGCCATCTTTCCTCCTATACCCCCCTCACGATCTCATCTCAACCCTTTTACGCCATCCTCCCTCGTCTCATCTGCGGAAATCGCCAACTGCGCTTCCTGTTGACCGGCAAAACGACACTCGATGACCAACGACGCTTCAATTTACGCAATTTATGCAAGGAAAGGGGGGTAGGGGGGATAGAAATGGCCAATGGTCAAAAGGGGGTAAATGGAAGCTGGTGGGGGGATTAAATGCATATTTCATCCCCCAAAACACGATAAAAGTCAAATTTTGCAATACGAACCTCGTTATAACAAAGATGCTGTCGAGGGTTTTAATGGGGTTCGCTGTAACGAGGGTGGAAATACGTTTTACAATGTCCAGCAATGAAAATGCGAGGAATCGACGCGGGGGAGCGGAGAGGGTGGAAGGAGGGGTGGGGGATGAAGCAAGCAATCCTTTGAGTTCCGGTTAGAGATCACTTCCGGTTGAAAGGCGGTGAGAAAATTTCAATATGCGACTCGCGGCCGAGTCGAGTAAATGTGGGTGTCCCGCGGTGAAGTAATGGCGCATGCGCAGTGACGTTAGTGTGTGACGTCGCGTATTTTGTGCGTCTCGTTCTGATTTACGACCGACCGCCCACGCAGTTTGCGAATGCGACAAAATGACCAGAAAAATTCCTTACTCAAATATCTGCTTTGTTTGGCACGGGAAATGCGACGTGTCGGACTTAGAAAGGGGGGAGGGGGGGGGGGGAAGTCAAATAAATTTTAGTTCGAAATTAATCGAAATCCAATTTCGAAAATATCGAAATAATTAATAAACACAACCCCCTGAACCCCTCAATAACAACAAAAATTATATAAACCTTAAACCTCATTACTACGAAATCAAAACCAATTGCAAGCCCCTCATTAAAATAACCTCGCATCTCCCACAGCTCAACACAATGAGATCTCCAAACTGCAGAAAGCAACAATATACGGCTTCTGCTAATGAGCGTGTAATACGAATCTCTTGTACGGCATCAATTATGGACTTAGCCTTAATTTGGAGCTCATTCCAAACAACTTCCGGTTCTATTAAACCTTCCAAATCTTCAAACTTTCATCCACTAAAATAAAAATTCCCTATCCCATCATGCAATGGCATCACGCCTAGACCTTTCGCATACAGCCTTAGCAACTGCTGACAGCATTAAACTTTATTTCTATCTTTAGTCAATTAATTATAAAAAATTCATGCAAAAACCACATGACTACTTGAAGTGAATAATACACTTTTTTATGGTCAAATAACCTTTAAACTCCTAAATGGAACTCATTAGCCATAATAGAAGTCCAATTATCCAACATGCATTTACCTGAATGCTCCTATCATAAGAATTGATTTTGCTTCACAATACATAAAGCACAAAAACTTATTGATTTAGTATGGTTTTAATAAAAAATAAAGTTTATTTCTTCCTGTCTTTCCCAGATATCTTAATATTGTGTAGTAGTGGCATAACTAGGGGTTAGGCAACACAGTATTTGGGCATGGTTAGCATAAGACATTGTTATTGACTAATGTGATTGGAGACAAGTTGCTGTGAGTATTTGGATGAAAGGAAAATATGAAATTAAAGTCAAAGCATATTTGTGATATTTGACCAAAGGCATTGAAATTCCTATTTATGTGCCATTCAATGAATGTATCCCCGCAAATGAACTTTTGCCCGGGCCTTGCAAAGCTCCCGGCCGGCCCTGCATATGGTCATAGTATAGTCGCTGGAAACATAAAACTTTAGCATTCATGAAAATGGTGAAGCTGGTATGGTAAGTTGAACGTTTTTCTCATTTACCGCTAAGCTGGTTACAAAATCCGCTCCATATTTACGCGCAGTTTGCCGATAGCAATGAATTTTACATTATGAAGACACCAAAGTCAATTTTTACTTCGTTGACAAGCCTAGTTTGATTATTTACAAAAATCAGTCATAGACACTGAGCGGAAAGTTAATTAAAAATGAAAAAAAAAAATTTAATTTCCAGCACAATAATGAATATGAAGCGAGCGAATGTTCATTTCCAGATTGGTTCGAGCCACTTGTGGCACGTGTTTGTGTTCAGGTGAGTGGTCGCATTTGCCGAGGTCGGTAGCAGGGGTTTCGCATTTACGGCATCTCTTCCTCAATCAGTCCGATTTTCCACTTAATTGAAGCGTCGTTTTCGTGCATCTCAGTGTCGTCGGCAGGTGGCGCTTTCGCTCAGTCGAGTGCTAATGAAGGAAATTACTCGCTCTGAATATTTCCCTTCCATTTCTACGGTCGCTGGAGCGAACCGACGCTTCACCTGCATTTGTCAACCGACTGAGCACGGGGATTTGTTCTTTCTCTAGTAAATCCTCCCATCTCATGTTCTTCCTTCCATTTTGAAACGACTAAGATGATGAGCAACGAGTCCCGTGAGGGATTAATCATTTGTTCTCGGGGATTAAGATTTGATCTCGATTAATAATAGACGGGAAAGAGATTTGACGTCAAATGACGCAATTCTTTACTTAGTTCCGGTCTTTGCCTCGACTCTCCTAATCATTTATTATTCAACAAAAAATGGGGTTTTCAAAAAAATGCAAATTTAATTTCACTCGATTAAGTGAGTCGTGAATTTTTTTTAATGATACACCTTGGGAGTCATTTGCATAATTTCAACCGATTGTCACTTCGGATTCAAATCTTGGGACATTTACCAATTTTACTCCATTTTACATAGATTGAAATCCTTTAAAAAGTCAAATGAATTTCAAAGTTACTAATTGGACAGATTGAAGATACCGCTCCGTCATTTGGATTTCCACGGCCGCAAGAACATTCCCACACATCGAACATTCCTATTGTCTAGGGCTTAGAAATCATTAATCAACTACGCTAAATTACAATGCACGATTCGTGGCAATCTCCAAGCAGGGTTATTAACCATCGGCCTTATATCTGATGTACTCTGGCTAAATACGTCGATGTTAAGCCCTCTTTGCAAGAATAATCATCCAAACACAGAACCAATGGCTTTAACTGGCCTTGCAAAAATGTCAAATCCATCCCTTAGCTCTGTCATTAGCCATACAAGAATTTAACTCCATAATCTCGGTTATCACAGTCTGCGCGCATTGTAACGTAGGTACCGCAATCACGTCAGAATACGGTTGCGTATAACTTTTGTTGCTGTTAGCGACCTTAAATTTTACATACTCGCTCACTAAGTCTTACCATTTATCCATTTTATTATGTAGATTCAGGTCAATGTAATGTTGGTCTACATTATTTGTATCTGATGAGGGTTAATGTTTTGAGGCCTAAACAAGGAACAAATCAACAAACATCTATTCGTTTGAATGTGACTACAATAGTAAGTATTTATTGTTATGTAACTATAGTTACTCATTACAATTTCAAAATCAAAGCGCAATAAATGAAACAAAGTGTAATGAACTTAAATTTAAACAAAGATAAAGCTATCAGTATCTAAATCGAGTCATCAAGGGCTTAGTGGGTTGATCTTATATTCTATCGATCTTGTATCTTATTGACGGCATGACCAATATGTGCACTTCATTGTGACAATAAACCCTTGATACATGTTTTATAATTTTCAATCGATATAAATATCTCGTATAGCCGGTTGGGACATTAAGCCATATTTCCCCGCCCACTGCAAACATTAATCCCCAAACAAAAACCAATAAACAAAACTCGGGAACATTCAACGAAAACTCGGTTACGCGAAGAAAGAAAAATTTCTTAGAATCCATCTTTTTTTTTTTTTTAAAGGAAGAAAGAGACGACGGTCTGAGTCAAAAATAGCTTCGGTTATTAATAACCCAATTTATTATCCTCTTACGGCGCTTCGATTCGTTCCTCCAAATTTCTTTTTATTTCATACACATTTCAGCCAATCCTCTGCTCCCCCCTTTCTTCGTGTTCCATTTTCTGTAGATGGCGCCCTCTTTTCCTGTTGCCGAGAGTTTTCGTTCATAGAAAAAGCCTGTTGGGTCATTTGTGTGTGTGTGTCTCTCTCTTCAACCGGAAGTGCATCATAATCTCATAGCTCGCTCTTCTTGCCAAAATGAAAGCGATTTCCTGTCACTCGCCCGACCTCGCCGGTCATGATTAATGGTCGCCGCGCGCGCTCTAACCTGTGTTTACTTCGCAAAATCAATGCCGACAATGCGCTTTTTTCTGTCACGTGTCCATTAACTCGTCCTGGGCATCTGTCAATATTGCGACACTTTTCTCTTCAGGGGGGGATGCAGAGGCGGGAGGTTTTCGACGGCGATTGTTTGACTTTGGTTGTCGTGGAAACGCGTTGCCTAATTGAGTTAAAAGGACCGAAGGGATTTTTTTTATTATTGAGGTGGGGTAATTGGAGATTGGGAGTTTTGTTATTGTTGTTGTAACGAGGGTAAAGTGATACTGAAAATTTTTTACCTGCAAACTGAGTATAAGTTACATTGAGTTTTGGTTTAATAGCGAAGAAAGAGCCTTTGTTCGTGTTGAAAAGAAGGGGGAAATAGGAGATGCTATTAGAGAAATATGTTTGAGTTTCGCTAGAGAATTGACCATCTTTTAACACTAGCCTTATTTCTGCTACTATGGCTAAATATTGATACCAGAGGGGGCAAATCACTGTGATACAATGTGATATTGCACATTATAACAGTCACATTGTAACACTCTCATTGCTGCAATCACAATAAGATATGCACATTATAACAGTCATATTGTAACACTCACATTGCTGCAATCACAATAAGATATGCACATTATAACAGTCACATTGTAACACTCATTGCTTGAATACCCAAGACAAGACAAGAATGCCGTTTGCATCTTGTTCTAATCAAACCTCCAGCGTTAGTTGCGATCAATCGGACTCGGAAGAGAGCATATTGACTACAGGGCCACTGGCGCCGACTTAACGATCTGGAATTGACTTGTGGTGACAATAAATTTCTATAAAAATCAAAGATAAGTTATGATGTTAGAGTGTTATTGTAATAATGTCACTAATTAAAGATAAGTTCTTAGAGAAAAATGTTGACTATCATAAATTTGTCTTTGATGGCCATTGAGAATGTATGGGAATTAGGAATCAAGTGATGATGGTCATAAGAATGCATTTATTTTCATTACACTTTCCCATCAACCAAAACACAATTTAATGTAAATCCAGAAATCTTTTTATTAAATTTCCATTTTCCAATTTAACTATGCTGCATTTCACATTTATTATACCTCAAAACTTTGCCAGTGTGATAAACAAACAAACCAGTTGACTGATTACCTTCATCCCCTCCTCCATAGGAGGCAGTACATTTCGCATAATGGAGTGGCACTGCTGCACTACCGTCATATTTGTCAAATGAACCCTCATTTCCCTAACTGCAACATTATAAACGAGGTCAGGGCGCAGTAAATCTATTTTTCACTAAGTGCCATCAAGTCATAAACATTAAAAGTAAATAGAAAATTTTTGACCACCTCCAGTTAACCTCCGACACTCGCAGAAGCAAGTTTCCGGCAGAGGATGGTATACCTACTGAAGGATATTAAAGCCGTTGGATGATTATCCTTGCACATTAAAGACCCATAGAGTGGCAAAATCTCTAGAAAAGCCCCCCCCCCCCTCATGACATCAATGGTTTAGCCAAAAAACTATATAAGCTAAGTAAGCTGTGACTTAAGACTTTACCATGCACTAGTCCAGAGCTCCACACATCCTCTGAAGAGAGGGGGGGCGGGGGGAAAGGAAACCAAAAGTCACAACTTTGTGATGGTGAAAAAAAATTTAATTTCTTCATATTAAAAACCATTTGCAACCATTCCAACTTGACCACTGAGCCCATAAGAGCATAGTATCAGAGGGTCAATGAGATAGCCCAAAATTCATTATAAAATTTCTCTCATTTTAATTCTCACAAGAATTTAAGTAAATTGACCATCCAAACTTGACCTTTTTGATCCTCATGTTAATCTATGAAGAACAGAGACCAACTTGTGATGGTCAAAAAAATATTTAAAATTTATTTTATTTAACAAATCCCTTATAAGAGAGCCAAAAAAATTCAATTTTATTTTTAACCCTCACCTTCAACCCCTACCCACCTACCCCTAATCTATGACCCACATTCCAATAGATAAAACTCAAGAAAAAACTTGAAAACCATTGATTTCTATGGATAAAGCAATGGTCAGCTGATGTCAACAAACCTCCCCCCCCCCCCACCCCCACCCTCCCCCACAAAACGTTATTCCCCACTCTCCATTTAAAACGAGAAAAAAAAATTATTTCCTCATAGGCACATGACAGGTGACCAGATGTAGGCAGGTGAAGCCACTTTTCCCTGTCACGTTTAAAAGACATCAATTTCCTCATCTCGTCCAACCCATTAGGCAAATGGCGGGCGGATAAGATGTGACACGTGACTTCCGGGTCAAACGGTTAACATCCTCGTTTCATTATCAAATTTGATTGATTTGTTTGCCTCCAACAGGTGAGATTTGATCAACAGCGTGCATTCCGTGCCATTGACTGAAAGCTCCGCCCGAAGTTCGGCTTCCCGGAGCACTGCAGGGCAGCTGCAGTGCAAGGGGAACGGCATCGCTTCATCCAATTAAGACCAATCAATCCCTCATTGACACGCAATTTGTTTGTATTCGGAACTCTCTTCTTAACCCATTAAAAAACTACGCATGCGCTAATAATTAGAAAAAAAAAAATTTACGCATGCGCAGATCGAGCGTAAAAACACGACCCCGCGATTCCCCCATAGAAAACAATAGCGAATCGTGCGGCATCGTTCATTTCCGCTATTTTCGCGTCCTTCCGCGTGAAATTACGAGCACTACGCATGCGCACGAGTCACGTTACGTGTTAATTCGCCATTTATTACCATTATTTTTTTTCCAAAGCTTTAAAAACAACCGGAAATTAAAAGCTTCGTTTCACGCAATTAAGAATCGCCACGAACGAGTGACCGCCATTTTATCGGTTTTAGATCTTGTGTTGTCACGTTACGTTCACGTCAAGTTGCGTTTGATTGGGGTAACATCGTTTTCACCTGTTCATAATTATTAAACGCAACGTGAAATGCCGATTAGATGACGAATTGATGCGCGCAAAACACACGTTGCGTTATCGAAGTGCAGCGCCGCGCGGTGAGGGATTTTTTAAGTTTTATCAATTCGCGGCCGATAATTAACGATCTCTTACGATGCTACTCACACTTGGTCAAAGCGATGACGTCACTATCGTCGTCGTCCAATTGGAATAAGCCGAAGTTTGCGATGTACGGAATCCCGCTGGGACCGCAAATCCCTCGTGTTGTCACATTAATCTGCTCCGTCGAAACTATCAATTCCAGATGTCATTAATATTTCGTATCTTCTTTTCATTTCCCCTCCATATTTGTTGTCAGTGTTTCCGGTACTCGCAATACCACTTCCGGGCACCTGAAATGGTGAAAAAGTCAAATTTGCTATTCATAAACACAAATTTCAAGTTTAATCAAACCAAAAGACACATACAGGAAGTGAAATTTAAACCGGAAGTCACTGAAACACACAGAATTTCAACCGGAACTTCAATTTAAACCGGAACTATAATTCTAACCCCAAAAATCACATTTTACAACAAACCTTACCTAAATGTCTCTCAACCGGAACCCCCCCCTCACCCCTACCAATTTACCCCACTTCCGGTTGACCAAAAAATCAAAAAAACCAAAAATCCAAATTTAAAAAAAAATTTTAAAAAATGATCATTTCCTTATATGTAAATTACCACTTCCCCCCCCCCCCCTTCCCACCGCCATTAACCCTTTCAACTCACCTCACCCAATAAAACGAAATTTTTTCTTTTAAAAACAAAAAAACCCGGGCAAAACTAATGCAATCAATTAAATGCAATTTGATTGACACCCGCAACCGACTACTCCGCGACCCCCACCTGTTGACAATTTTCGTAATTGCATTTCAGTGTCTCAGCGAAGCAGCCGATGTCCAGCAGCAGCAATAAGTTTACGCTACACTCGTTCCCATCAAGACGTAGCAGATGCGTCGTTTCCCTTCAAATCTCTCTCTGCAGCCCCCACTCCCCCCCACTAATATGACGAAGAAGGGGGTGAAGGGGGGGGGATGGAAGCGAGGCTTAATGAGAGAGCAGTTGCACGAGCAAGCAAATTGAATTAAGCTCTCATAGAGTTTTCATGTCAAAAATAAAAATGACCGAATTGGTCGAGTTTGAAAAATCGTTTTCAAAGCCCCCCCTTTTACCCCCTACCCCCTTCCCACATCTCATCCCACTCGTGACCGTTCGTTCGAAGCTCAATTCGATTAATGAGCACGCGTGGATGCTGCTAGAACGATTCTTTTCGAGCCTCGTTTGTCCGATTGCAATGACTTTGCGCAAATCTTCATTCCGTTTTAGAGCGCTCGCGATACTGTATTCATGTAGTCCGTATTCTTTGATTATTGCATTGATTTATTGCGCTTTTGTATTTTTTTTCAATACGGTCACTACAATCGTGTTATTTCATCACGTGATGTAAATTGTTGGTTAAGTAAACCGGAAGTGGTTAAAATCTGCGTTTTTTGATTTAGTTTACTTCCGGTTTTGGGTTAAGGGATAAGTTGAACCGGAAGTGAGTTTTTTTTGGTTGAGTAGTTCACTTCCGGTTAGGGTTAAATTTTTTTTTTTTTTTTTGGATTTTAATGGTGAATTGTTAGATTTGAAATTGTTGAAAAGTTTTTTTTTTTTCGTTTAAATATATGAAAAACAAACCTTGGGGGGTAAAGGAAGTTAATTATGCATTTTTTGTGCTTTGGGAAAATCAATTAGGTTTATTTTTTTTCATATTTTAATGGGTGAAGTTGAAAAACAAGTCCTGAGGTAATTTTTTTTTTTGGAAGTAAAATGTTATTATTTGAATGTTTATAAAAACAAAATGGATGTTTTGTTGAAAATTTAAAATGGCTGTCATTTTTATTAAAAAAATTTTTTTTTTGAAAAATTTATTATTTAAATAATTTTTTTTATAAAATGGCTGCTTGAAAATGCAAAAATCTAAAATGGCTGCCAAATAAAAAAATAAAATTAGAAATTCAAAATGGATGCTTAAAAAATCCCAAAAATCTAAAATGACTGCCTTTTGCAACACAAAAACTCTAAAAAAAAATGGCTGCTTTCTAGAAAAAAAACTAAAATGGCTGTCCAAATAGTCAAATCCAAAATGGCTGCTTAAAAACCTAGAAATCCAAAATGGCTGCATCTACAACTCAAAAATCCCCCAAAAAAAACTTTAAAAAAAATCCAAAATGGCTGCCCAAAAAAGAGCCAAAATCCAATATGGCTGTCAATCACCCCCAAAAATCTATCAAAAAAACCAAAAAATCCAAAACTCCAAAATGGCCGCCTTTCGAAACCCTCATTACAACAACCACATCATTAACCAAAAAGAGTAAAGAAAAAACAAAAGAAAACAAACCGCGCATGCGCAACTCATCAAACAACATGATGAATACCCCGTAAGTAGCCGGACTTCCGCTTCGAATAACTTGACCCGATTTGAAATATGCAAATTTTTCCTCATATTTACCATATAACCCTTTTTGTCCATTTACATTCACGCCCATTTGACTCCGAACTAAACTCTCGCGACCCCCTTACAACAACCAACCCCTCCCCATTCAAAACCCACCCTAGGATTCGCTATAACGAGGTTCGCCCCTCGGGCGCACGCGTAATGGCTTCCGATCCGTCAAACCCGCTTCGTTTCCGGTTTTAGCGCTTTGATTTAATACTCGTCCGCCATTTTTTTGTTTATTTCGGTGTTTGGCCACTGGGCGGCGCCTCATCAGTCGCCTCTTCATTGCGCCCTTTTGTGTCGGAAGTTGTCGCTCGTAAAACGCGCCCATCCTTACGACACGATCACGCATGCGCAATGAATGGGTTTTGTGTTGTCCGTAAGCCGCTCGTCGCCATCAGCGAGAAAATCCTTCAATTTGAATTTACAATTGCGAAGCGGGGCTTTAGCGATCGCCACCTGTCGGGAGAATCGCGAATTAATCCGTACGAGGATTGAGTCAGAAAAGAAATCAAAAAGTCAAATTAAATCAGATTGAATCACAAGAAATCATATTAAATCACAAATCACATCATTTAATGTATATTGAGATGAACCAAATGTGTAAATTCCAACAATGTTTGTTGTAAGTGGAATCCCCCACATTTAAACCCTTCAACACATTGAATCGAATGCGCATGCGCGCAAAGTAAAAGGTCGATACGGCGCAGCATTCGACTGTATCGCCATAACAACCGTAAGTGAGTACACTTTAAATCCTTTAACGATTATCTATCGTCGACTGACATGACCAAACATCCATTTTGTTCTAAAAAATTTTTTTTTAAATCAGAAAAATTATTAAATCTTACAAAATCATTAAATCTCCAAAAATATCAACAAATCCTTAGCAAAAATCACCAAAACCAAAAAAAAAATGAGTAAAAGTGAAGAAATCCCTTTAAATAAAGATAAAATCAGTTTGACCCGCCCCAACCTTAAATTTGAATCAGTTCAATCCACTTTACACATGCTCAGTGACTCATTGATGACACCTGTGACTCACTTGCCCGCAAACACCTGTGGCGCACCATCCACACACCCAACATCTTTTCGCACCTCCACCGTCTTGCGGTCACGAGAAAGAGACATTTTGCGGTCGACCAAACCCCATCAATCAACGTCCAAACACTCGATCGATGACGTCATCACCTACCCCAACCCCCACCCTCACCGATTCACACCTAAAAGCCCCCATAGTCTCGCTATGATAAGGTTTTACCCATAATTTCCTTATAACGAGGTCGAAGCGGTAATTCAATTTTGGCTTAATTTCGTTATAAAAGGTTCGTTTATTAAGTCTTTAAATATTGGAAATTGGTTCAGGTCGAAGCGCGGGGTTTTGAATTTATAATGAATTCGCCTTAACTGCATTAGGCGAAGCGAAAATTATTAGCGAAGACCAATTAACCCTTTGCATCGAAGAATTAAAAGTGTAAATCTGTGGGATTTTAAATCCTGGATTATAAATCTCTATTGAAATGTAACGTTACTTAGATTGGCACCGGCGGCGAGGAGTTGGGCTTTTCCCGATGCATTTCCCATAGGCTCGACACTGTGCTATAAAGCACGCTTTGCAGTGGAGGCAGCCCGTAAGGGGCTCCTAACGTATGTATTTATCGTTGGTTTTATGCAATGTTTATGTGATTCGTTGTTTATGAATTTGTTTCGGTTGAATTTTTATGATTGTTTTATGCATTGTTGGGTTTGTTGATCGTATATTTGCATTGTTTTTGTTAGTTTTTTGCGTTTTAGTAACTTTATTATTTTGTTTTTTTCTTGTGTGTCTTTTAAGTCATATTTTGAGTTAGTGAAGTAACTGAGTTACTGCAGGGAAATGGAATGCAAATTTAATGTTATCAAATTAAGTATCCACTATCAACTGAAATTCAAATTTAAAAAAAAAAAACTAATTTTTTCTCCCACAAAAATTCAAATTGAAATAAAATTCAAAAAACCAAATAAATCATCAAAATAAATTCCAATTCCTTTCCCCATGATTAATTGTCCACCATCAAATTCAAATTTAATATCAATCATCAAAACAATTTTCACCCAAAATTCAAAATAATTCATAAATTCAAACAAATTCAAAAAATTCATTTTTACCCCTCCCCCTCCATCCCCCTAACCCCCCCTCTGTTGACCAAAAATTCAATAAATTCAAAATTTCATCTTTTGATAAAGTGTCGCCTCATCAAAGGCTTTTTACCGGTCTCAACCCTTTAATCTCTTAATTCCACGCCGCCCTTTACCGACTAATCCTTTTAAACTCACTCAAAACTCCATTTTGAATTTAAAAATTAAAAAAAAATATTTTTTATCAAAAAAAAAAAAAAGAAAAATGTCGGAATTTATGGCGATTATAGTTTTATTATAATGAGGTTTTGAATTATTCAGTGTATCATTAGCGTTTCTGACACATTACAAATGGCTGGCCATTAACTGCATCGATAATTTCGACTGTCGCTTCACATCAATTTATCAATTTTCATACAATTTTTATTATTAAAAAATAAAATCTCACAAAATCAACCACTTCCGGTCCGCCATTTTCCCTCACAAATTAATTCCCCCCACAAAACTATTTCCCCACACAAAAAAATAATAAAAATTAAAAATTAAAGTTTTTAAAAAAAAGATGGCGGATGAGATATCCCCTTCTCCCCTCCCCCACACCCCCGCTATAACGAAGAGACCATAAATGACAATTAAGAGCCGCTGGAGCTGTAAAAATCCACGAAAGAAGCCGATGGAATTACGAGTCCCACACACACCATACAATAAATCTCCACGGCCGGCCATTAACCCTTCTAACCCCGCGGTACTAACACTAGGGGTCCTCACTTTTGTTTGTTCGGCTCAATATTGATTAATTTTACTATCCCCACCCCCTCTCAACAAAATAAAAGAAATTATAAAACTTTTAATTCAATTAATTACCACCAGGTGGCTAAAAATGTTCAAAATTAACCAAAAAATTAAATTTTTTGAACCGGAAATAAACTTAACTTTTTTTAAAAATTTTGTCACCAGATGGCGCTATTTTAAAAAAATTGCCATTGCAATTATATAAACAACTAAAAATAAATAAATACAATTAATACAAAAATAATTAAAATTTTGTCACCAGAGGGCCCTAATCAATCCCAATGACGTCAGAACCACTCAAAATTAATTTAATATTAAAATTATAAAATTTCTAAGCCCGGATTTGTGTTATTAAAGTGGTTAGAAATTTCGGCACCAGATGGCGCGACTCATTAAACCCAATATAAGTCTATTGTTTATAGCGGTCATGCGGTCGTAAATCAGCGCATGAAAAAGAAATACGAAAAGACGTTGCAGTAAATACAACATTCCCGAGGTTTATGTTATGTGCTATGAACTTCGTTATAACGAACTATGGTTTTTTTTTTAAAGGGTTTTCGTTGTAATGAGGTTGAAGTTGGATTTGAGGTTCGTTGTAAAAAGGTTTTGGTCTTATCGATATGAGTTGAAGCGATTTTTTTTTCATTAAGTCATGTGATTGATTGATGACGATGATCAGAGGGGATTGTGGGATTAGTCGAGTGTTAAGGCGATGATGGTTAAAGTTTGTTTTCAGTTTAACGGGTTTGTTGGGTTTAGATTGAATTTGGATTTGATTTAGTGGGATTATGTTGGATTGTTGTGACGTCATTTGGTGTGAGATATGATGGAATTTTGAGGTGTTTTTGTGGATTTAATTGGAAGTACAAAATTTTGAAAATATCGATTTTTAAAATTAATCGATTTTTTAAAATCGATTTTGAAAAATGTTTTTAAAATCGATTTTACAAAAAAATATCGAAAAATCAATTTCTCTAAAAAAAAAAAAAAAATCGACTTTACAAAAAATATCAAAAAATCGATTTTTTTTAAGATTGAAAAAAAAATCGATTTTATAATATTAAAAAAAAATCGATTTTGCAAAAAATTTTTATTTTAAAAATCGATTTTAGAAAAAATTTTAAAAAGTCGATTTTAAAAAAAATTTTAAAAAATCGATTTTTTTTTTCAATTGAATTTTCAAATAAAAAATCGATTTTAGTCAGAAAAATCGATTTCACATTTCCAAATAGCAAACTATCGATTTTATTTTCAAATTTTATAAAAATCGATTTCTATTTATCGATTCTGTCAAAAAATCGTTTTCTTATGCCAACTCGATTTTCTTATTTCAAAAAGTCGATTTCCCTCCCAAAACCTCAACTAACCCCCACCCCAATACCCCGTTAGAAAACTCGATACTAAATATCGATAAATAACCCCCATAAACCCCCAATGTCAAGCGAGTCTTAGAAGCGCATAAATCCGACAGGTGCAAAGCCGAAGCGGCGCAATGACCACTCGTCACGGCTCACTTGTCCTCAAAGGGTTAACAAATCCCAGCGATCTCCGCGCTAATGTCCATTCCTTTCGATTCCCATAATCCTCTTCGCTCATTAATTCCAAACTGGACATGAACGCAACAGCGCTCACGCAGGTGGGCGTTTTCCAACAATTACCAACTTCTCAATGATAAATTGCCGAGTTTCGCCGCTCGATGGCGCTTCGGAACTCCCAATCACACCACCAGATGGACTCGATTCGCATTAATTTGAAAAATGATTACGAACGACCGACCCCGAATCAGGAAAAAAAGATAAACACGCGATTGAGTGGAGACGGCCATTTTTCTTTTTTTAAACTTAATTAATTTCGACTAATGAGGGCGCTAATGGATAACCGCAAAAACAAAATGGTTTCTCACGTGTTGTGCTGAGGTCTTAATTATGAATTATTAATCGTGAATTCATTTATAATAATAATGATGACGTCGTTCGACTTTGATTATCGCTTGGTGATGGATGTTGATGCCAGATGGAGTTTGATGCAGTGCTCTGATTGGTTCGGGTGGGAGTGGGGGGTTAAAAGGCCAATTCCGGTTGGTGAGTGGGAGTTTTTCAGTTGACAATAAGTTATACAGTCAAACCTCGTTATGGCGAACCCAGAAATAATGAAAACCTTGTTATAGTGAAGTGGTCACAAACTTTGGAAGGTTTAACTAAACCGGAAGTTGTCCAAATGTGCCATTATTTAAGTGTTTGCAAGGTTTATTGCAGTTTACAGTGGGAAATATTCAACTTCCGGTTTAGTTATAATCTTGAAATTTTAGGTTTATAAACTATTGAGTGTGTAGTTTGTGCCCACTAAATTTAAAGGGCCCAACCAAACCGGAAGTATCTTAAATTTATGTGTGTTTTAACAATTAAATTTTTTTTTTGCAATTTGGAGCAGGGCAAAATTGAACTTTCGGTTTTTACAAAACCTTGAAATTTTGTAAATATAAACTTTAAGATGTGTAGTTGGTGCCTACAAAATTTGAAAACCCTAACCAAACCGGAAGTACTTGAAATTTACATGTTTTAACAATTCACTAATTTGTCTGTTTTTTTGGAGCGAGCCAAAATTCCATTTCCGGTTTTCCCAGAACCATGAAATTTTGGAAATACTAACTTCCGCATGTGTGGTTAGTGCCCACAAAATTTCAAAACTCTAACCAAACCGGAAGTATCTCAAAAACAGCTATTTAAAATCATCTAATACTTACACAACAAATTGAAGCAAGACAAATTTGCACTTCCGGTTCAGTTAATGCTTCAAATTTATAGAAATATAATATATATACACCTACTCTTTCCACTTCTAAAATTTTACAACTTTAACTTAACCGGAAGTACTTTTAAACTGCTGTTTAAGACCTTTCATCACTTACACATCAAATTGAAGCGAACCAAACTTCCACTTCCGGTTCAATTAGTGCCCCAAATTTATTAAAATATTGTACATATACAGCTATCCCACCCACCCCCAAAATTTCACGACCATAAACTAACCGGAAGTGCTCTTGATATCCACCAAACAATGCACTCTCCTCATCATTTCTCTTTATTCTCATGAGACCAGTTCAATTGGGGGATAAGCAATCAGGTGACCAATTTACACCCACCCCTTTCACCATTTTCCCCTTTCTACACTTTTACCCTTATCTTATTTATCCTCACCCCTCACCCTTTAAAACCAATATGGCTGCATTGCAAATTAGTCAATGTGTTAATCCATTGAGACCCAGAGAGAGAAGTGAAGGGGAAATAAAGAATAAAAGGGTTTTACCCCCTTTTACCCACACAGGGGTATTAATTAGCTGTCATTCATTCATTGTGAGTGTCATAGAACTGTCTGGTGGCAAAATGAGTGGTTAAGCTCATGCATCAGTGAGATCATTGGTGAGAGCAAGTTTGTGGGGGTAATTAACAGAGAGGGGGTTAAAGAGTGAGAAGTATTACAAGTATAAAAAGGAGATTGTAAAGATTAGTAGGGGTTAAAACTTATTTTTAGAAATATGATTTTTGATGTTTATCCCCCATTTTTTTATCTTTACCCACACTTTTTGCTTAACCCCTACTTTAAATTTTTTTTTGAATTTAAATATAAAAAAATTAACTATTAAAAAAATTATTAAATTTCAACATTACCCCCACCTTCACTACCCCCATTTTTATATTTACCCCCACTTTCCAGCAATCAATGAAACAAGCCCACCAATTCAAAACAATTTCACAAACCCCCAAATTCATTACAAATAACCAAAATTAACCCATACAATCACATTACCCTCACCCCCAACATTTACCCCCACACTGATAACAACACCGGCTCATCGCAACAGCAAAACAGAATTCGTCAAGCGACAGATCATGCTCTTCAACGTTATTAAGAACCCATCAAAAAAATACCCTCAACCCCCACAAAAGAAATTCAACCCCCACAAATTCCTAGGGGATTAATTTGTTAAAAAAAGCAAGAAAACGCAAAATGGCAGCTGTCTGAGTTTAGATGAATGTTGGCTCGGATGGGCGTCACTTCATCCATCACAAACAAAAATGGCCGCCACGGGGAAAAGGTTAAGCTCCAAGACCCCCCTCCACCTCATTACACCAAACTCCACCCTCATTACAACGAACAATAACTTCTTCCATTCAGCCATTTTTCTCCTACATTTGTCATTGTGACATCATCGGAAAGAATTGGGGGGAGGGGTAAAAGGGGGGAGTCGAGGGGGGTGACTAATGATGTTTGTTGCACCCGAACACAATGTCAGTGGTAGGGCAATACCCCCACCCTCTACCCCCTTCCCTCCCCACATAAAAATAGTAAAGTTTTGAATAAGTTTGTTATTGTTGAATTAGAGTGGAATTGTGGTAATTGATGGATTGTTGGGGAATTGATGGTTGTAATAATGTTTTTTTCTGTGTTTTGCTTCTGTAATTGTTTTTTGTTAGGGGTAAAGTAGTTGTAAACAAAAAAGTGGGTAATTAATTTGATTGTTGTTTTGTGGTGGTTTTTATGGGTTGATGTCATCAGTGGTCACTAATGAATGGATGTTGGGTTTTAACATTAATTAATGGAAACTCTTTTATGATTTATCGATTTTTCAATATCAAGTAAATATCGATTTTTAAATAAATCGATTTTTCTAAAATTTAAAAATACAAAAATCGATTTTTTTTTTAATGCCAAAATTAATAATTTAAAAATAATCGATTTTTTTAATAAAATCGATAATCAAAAAAAATCGATAATTTGAAAAAAATCGATATTTTTAATCGATTTTCATAAATCCAAAAAAAATTAAAAAATTAATTTTCCCACTCAAACCTTATAACAGAAGCAAAAATTCAAAAAAAATTCAAATATGGCCGTTCATCAACCCCCATTATCCCACCAACCCTCATTATAACAAACAGACTTAAAATTCCAACCCCTTTAATCCCATTCCCATTAAAAAAAAACACAAAAGAAATTCCAATTCAAACAAATCCCCCCACCCCTCCCCCCACCACTGAGGATTAACCCTTTGATAACTCACATTCATCAACGGAAATAAAAGGAGTGGGTGAGCCATTGGTGCAACTAAAGGACCGTTTTGATGGAGTCGTACGTGGGTGGCGCTGTTCCACCCACCCTCGTTACAGCAACTCGTATCTCCCATGCATTTACCAGCTTCGTTGTAACGAGGTCCCACGGAGCCTCGTAAAAATGCATTTTGCATTTAACACCGCAGTCTTCGTCTTTTATGCACGGATTCAACGAGGCAAACTAATTTGGCCGCGCGGCCACCGGAGGGCGCTGCGGGTGATGGACGTGACGGACCAAATAACAAAGGAGACAAATGCGGGTCCAAAGAGTCCAGTTGTCGTCGCTCGCTCAATGCCTCGAGTTGCGGGCGGAGCGCGTGTCAATCATAGATACAATATCGGGCGTTGTAATGGGGGTGGCAAAAAATGGGTGAGGAAATAAAGGTAAAAATTATTTTTAGATTTTTTTATCATTAGTTTGTTATAACGAGGTTTTGATTAAATTAAGTAGTGAAATAATCGATATTTGGGAAAATTAATCGATTTTAAGTATCGATTTTTTTTCGATTTTTTTTTTGTTTAATGGTGGAATTTATTAATTTTAATTTAGTAATTTGTTGATGTTAAGAGAAAAGTAGTAAAAGTTGATTAAATTTTGGGTTTTTGTAATTGATTGATGAGTTGCGTTGTAAAAGTCGATTCTTTTTCGACTTAATTTGAGTTGATTCGTGATTTATGGTTGTTAAATGCGTGTTTTTATCGTGCTTTTTTTAGGTGTGTTTTGAGATTAACGTTAAACTGGATTTGATTAAAAGTTTTTAATGGGGGGGGGGGGGGGAATGAGGAGTTGAATTTAGTTTGGTATTTTGATTAAAAGATGGATTAAAGTGTGTGTTGTGTGATCAATTCATTTCATCATCCCCTCCCCACACATAATTATAACTGAAAATAACATACCACAAACTTCCCCCCATTCTCTCCCTTAAAAACCCCCTTCTCAAAACCCCCCTTTACAATACACTTACATTCAATCCCCACTTAAGAAGCCTTTGATTCCATACAAGCCCCTTACTCACCCCCCCTCATAGCCAAAGCATTAAAAAAACAACAAATTCCAACCCCCCCATTTACCCCCACCCCATTTACCCTCCTAACTAACACCACTCAAATTTTGCACACCTGAAACTTGTTGCCATTCACAACCCCCTCCATTGTGCGCAAAAGTGAAGTGTCGCGCGCACTTCTGCGCATCACTTGAAGCGCCACCTCGTGCCGAAAAGATTCTTTTGTTATTATATTGAAAAGTACGGCTCGTTTCGCCTTATCTCGTCTCCGTTCGAGTGTTTGCACAATTTAACAAAAGATGGCGGCTCGACTCTTTGATTAATTTCATGCGGCGCCATTATCCCTTCCCCCCGGCCACTAATTGGATGCTTCGATGGTGATTTGGCAAAAATAAAAAATAAAAAATTGTAAAAAGTCGATTGTGGTGGTTCGGGGAGGGGGTTAGGGGTAGTGGGGGTTAAAATCCCGTGATTTGATTTTTCGTGGGGGTTTTTTATCCCTCGCGTTTCATGCAAATTTTATTAATTCGACGAGTTTGGCACGACAAAATAAATGCGCGAGTCAATTAAGGCGCATCAATCATCTATTGGGTGGGGGTGGGGTAAAACGGCCATTTTGCTTGTTTGATCAAATATGGCGAGTGGTGTGGGTCGGAAAATTAGTTGGGGGAGGGGATTTTTCCCAGTGAATTTGAATAAGGGAGGGGAAGGGGTGGTTTGTGGATTGGGAAATGGGGGGGGGGGGGGGTGTGGGAGTGGGTTTAGGGTGAGGGAATTT
>JAQFZU010000208.1:0-38424 GCA_034696185.1 Henia vesuviana | reverse complement strand
CCCCCAGTTCCTTGCGGGGAACCCGCCTAATTGAAGATAGCCGTCCACACGGCCTCAGGGTCGGGGTTTGCCGTATCATTCACAGTCCACCGTACACCTTTGACCCGCGGGCAGATACATAATCTCTGTCAGATTACACTGCCCACCCCCATCAACCCACCCATTACGATAGTCAAATGCGAAATCGATGGCCGTCGATTAAAAGCACTCATCTACCGCAATGTGCAAGCTGAATAAGGGTTGGCCGTTAGCTACCAAGCTGCCCACACGGCCTCGGCAGCCACAGCCTACGCGCGTTATAGCACTGACGTCAAAATTACGTTCCGGGCACGATGAGCAAACCGTCCGGCGGGCTTTTAATATTGTGCAGGCGGTAGGGAGTACCGTCTTCAAGCCACCCAGGGGTATTCACCATCCTCTGATAATAGATTAGAGCCTCGTTTCGCCCGTAATTTTGCGACGTACCAACGCCATTCACCAAGTTTTTAGGGACACACGGGCTGTCCGCTTATGCTCCATCAAGGCTGTTTTCCCCCCAGCCGGTTTGACCCGGCGGAAAAACATTCTATCTACCCACGTGTCGCATAAGCCAGAATAAAGAAATCTTTAGATTTTTCCATGCGTTGCCGCATGTGCCGTCCACTTACGCTCCGTCAGGGCCGTCTCCACCCCAGTCAGTTGCCCGACGAGGAGACATTCCGTCTACCCACGTTAGCGTAAGCAAAAAAAATTAGAAATTTTTTCAAAAAAAAATAAATTCTTTCAAAAAAAAATTTTGTGTGTGGTCCCTGGGTTTCAAATCTTGGCCAGGCCCCTAATTGTGACGGTTCTTACTGAACTGTCGGCTAGGCACGGACCCTAGCACGACAGATTCATAATTACCGCCACATTGAATAAATGGAGACAGACGCGTGAACGTTGTGTGTGTAGGCCTTTATTATAGTATTGGCCGCGACGCACCTCACCGCCTCGTTCCCACTTACTCTCTCGGTTCGCCGGCTACATGACGATAGCCGAAGCTATCGCCATGCAGCCATATAACTTTGCTACTTGCATCCCAGCTACGTGGGGTGGCCGTACATGCGTTCAACCGCCATGCGTGCACCACCGCGCCCATAGCACGTCGTCCTGGGCAGCCCCGTCCATTGTAATGACGGTAGGAACAGCCAGATCTGCACCGCCCATCCTATCGCTAAGAGAGGCGGTTACAGACTGTCTGTTCCTCGTGGCTGAGCCCCCCAGGTTGTGCGAATGGACGCGCCCCAGAGATCATGTGATCGGGGGTTCGTACTGCCCTCTAGTGACAACTGGTCACAATCGTATCAAAGAAAGGATGTACCGCTTCTGTATCGATTACCGTGCAATCGATTAGATAATGCAACAGCTAAGAACATGTATTAAATTAAACTAAAGAAGTCTGACAAGATGAAAATCGCCTTCTCGACTCCACAGGGAACTTTTCAATTTAGCAGAATGTTGTTTAGTCTCCACAATACAACTTCTGCACTTCAAAGAATGACAGAAGACATTTTGGGCGAAGCGGAATACATTTGGAAATGACGTATTTAGATGAAGTCATCATCTTTAGTGTTACCTTTGAGGACCATTTAGGACATTAAGAAGATATGTTTCAGAGGTTGTTGCATCATATCCTGAATCCAAGCGGCTCGAAGTCATTCATTTGCTTTGATAAAATTGAACACTTTAGATTTATACTCTCCGATAATGGCTGTAGCCAAAATACCTAATATTAGTAGTGGTTTAGCAAAGATCAATATTAAAGCTGAAGATTAGTGATAGTAAAGTGGAAAATAGCTATTGTGAGCACAGAAGGTTTAAGTTTAATTTTAAGTTTAGACTTTTAACTCGTGTCTATTGTTTGAATGATCTGTTCTGATATGCTTTTATTGCTTGGAGCACGATCAGTTCTATACGTAATTATAAGTTTTTATTAAAATTTAAGACAGACTAAAATTAGTTAAAGTTTTGACTCCTAACTCAATGCATTTCTTTTTCTTTGACTGCATTTTAACATTACCTTGTATGATTTTGCAATTGTGTGGTGCTACAATCAGAAGAAGACATAGAAATTGCTAAAACTTCTATTAGGCAATTTTGTGATTTTGTGATTTTGATTATTGATTCTGTCACATCACAGTCCAAACTCACTTTAATCACAAATTATATTTGGAATTTATTAACAATTTCTAAGTTTTCATATTTATAATTGTTAATATTTACAAATAATTTTTAAAAATAGAAAATTTAAATATAAAAAATAACACATTTAGTAATAAGTGCACATTACTAAAATAACTTATAATCTACTTCCACTTGAAATTTTTGTAACATAAATTCTAACAATACTTTTCTTATTACACCCCATTTATTTCTTGTTTCATGCCAATCTGTAACACAAAAGTCATATTAAGTTTCATAACATGAATATGTCAATTAAAAATATATTGCCCTAATTCATCTAAAATTATCAACAAAATAATAAAATATAAGAATCTATAGCTCTTTATATGCCTATCAGAAGTCAATGCACATATGCTCAGTCACTGGACCAAATCATAATCTTAATACGAGTACAATGGGACAAATGCACATTATTTACTAACCATATTATAGGTTGAATAACAAAAGTAAAAGAAATAATGTAAGTAATCTTTCACTTAGCTGAAAGGTTGATTTATTTAAAGTGGAACAGTGAAGCAATATAAAGAATTTAATGGGAAGCGAGAAAAAATTGTATCTGTTTGATTCTTGGCATGCATGCTTTGGTTTGGTCGGCAACATCTGCTCAATTTCCTTCCGTCTCTACTCCATTTGCAATAAAAATAAGAAAACACATAGCAGAATAGATCCCTGGGGACGCATGCCATTTTAAATGGAGCTTATCAAGACTTCATGATGGGCGCCATGATGGGCTTTTGCCTCATGTGTCCTTTTCCCAAGAGCCTACTTCCATTTTCTGCAGCTGACCATCTAACTACACTTAACTTTGCATATTAATCCCAAGACAATTTTGATCTCAAATGATGGGATTATTATTTTTTAGTTGCATGTTAAACACTCCATATCCACTTGCAAACAAATGCCTTTTAAAGTTTAAGTTCTGTGTCGGATTCGCACTGTTAATTCTATTTCTAATTTATCTTTTTCCCTACAGATGGCGGCATAATGATATTTAAAACCTCGCTTGGCCACAGTTTAAATGAGTCGAAACAACAATAATGTAATGCAATTGTAGTAAATCAATTAAAATCATTTGGAAAATAACAGGTAAATAAAAAATAGTAATTGCAAATTATGTTTTCTCATTACTTGTCGACTATCACTGGCTGTTAATTCCTTAAAATATACTGGGAATCATTTCCTTCGAGAAAGAAATGAGTTTCTTCATGTTATGTCGTTTACTTTATCATATTGCATCATCTACGTTCAAAGACAATGTGATTTTTATCGTTCTGGTTTTTCACATCTAACGTATGGAGGCAATTTAGTACCAATGAGGTATGAGATTGTACATTGAGATTACATATTCTTATTTGGAGCTTAAAGATGACTTTCTGATGCATTTTGTTGTGATTAACACATCAAAAAGAACATTCAGTAACAATTCTGACATTATTAGGATACCAAAAGCAAAACAAAGGAAAATTAAATGGTGTTTCTGCTTCAATCTGCGGGCACAACCACGAGCTGCGTTAAGCTGATTTATGGCTCGGTTTTGCGGGATTCAAAATCGGCAGCAGGTTTCATGTTTTAGGAAAGGGAAATCGTCACAATTTGCAGACAAAACTGTTCGTCTTAGAGTTTCAGTTTTCGGAAAGTGGAACCAATAACCCTTTCCATTGATCGAAATTTCACGATCTCCTACGGAGTTGCACGTAATACCTCCATTTCCGAAATTTTTTTTATATTCTTCAGTTATGTATAGGTGGATAAAGAGTAGCACGTAAAAAAACGGTAGCAAACTGTGTATCTCCTGTACTTTTTCTTGTCTTTTTATCGCGGTGATGATTTAATGGCCCATAGCGAGAACCGGTGCCATCAAGTGCGTCGCGCTTATAATTGATGACGTAATCAAATTTTACGACGTGGAAGTTTTTAAAGCTGCTTTAAAAAACTTGAAAAACTTTTCAATTTATTACTTTGCTGCAATTACGATTGAAATTACATCAATTTAAATCTTTAGTTACCGAATTTCACCGGAAATTTCAAACCATTTCTGCAGGACGTCAATTGTCGCGCAAAATAATTTTTTGAATCGAAACTAAATAGAAAATATTAATTTCGATTAGAGAAAATGAGAATTTTTCTTGAAATTAGTAATTCAGAGGTAAAAAGAGCATTTTATTTGATTTTATCTATCTCGAATGTCACGAGATCAAACACAATTGATGTTGAATTTTTCACCCGAGACTCATAAGTGACACCGCAAATCCCATCGGTTCGGGTTTTGACGCGTGAATCTTTATTTCACTATAGCCCATTTCAACTTTTTTTTTTTTTTTTACATTTTTCCCCGTTCATCGATAAATTTATTTTACAATTTTGAAATATTATTTTTACCATAACTCAACAAAAACGTAATAAAAATTGTTGGCAATAATAAACTGTAGAAAATCTAATACATCATCTAAGGTCAAGCCGATAGCAAATCTGACTTATATAACCAAACTCTTTATTATTTTCAATCGTAATGAGACTTTTCAAAATAGCAATAAATTCTTAAAAA
Organism: Henia vesuviana; assembly: GCA_034696185.1. Taxonomy (NCBI): domain Eukaryota; kingdom Metazoa; phylum Arthropoda; class Chilopoda; order Geophilomorpha; family Dignathodontidae; genus Henia; species Henia vesuviana. Next base: position 33,677 of record JAQFZU010000208.1, on the reverse strand, counting down.
CCATAAATCAAAAAAAAAGAATATTTTTAAAAACAACGTATTATTACATCAGACATAAATAATGACATCACGCATACCTATAATTACGATTGCTTCCAATAGATGGCTTAAAAAACTTCTATATTACATTAAGCCTTGATAAAAGCCACAACAAAACTACTAATTAAAGATGGGCTTGAAAACTAACAATTTGCATTCAACTTAATGACTCGTGGTCATGCGACTTATGGACTGCGTATATATATGGAAAAATCTATATCAGAGTCATTCACGAAAATTCAATAAATATTAATCCCATTTTATTATTTTTATAAGTGTTGATATTTGAAAATACATTTTGTCAAAATAAAGCCAATATCGAATTAGCCACAGGAGTTACGAGGCTGTAGTGGTCTAATCGATTGACATAAAATTCGCATGTTAATCAGATTCACTAGTGGTTAGTGGTACTTGTTGATTAAAAAGTGGTCAGTTTGAACAACAAGGATTAAGTTGATTGTTTGCTTTAAAATTATATAACAATATGTTTAAAGCTGTGATTATCAATAATGTGGAATGAATGGAATTTTCTTAAGGGATTTTAAACATCAAAGAAATTTTAAAAGGTTTGTATTGTTTTATTTTTAACATTTTTTTTTTTTTTTTTTTTTTTACAATTTTTTTTTTTTATTATTTACATAGCAATTCTTCATCAACTTAATTCCCTGTAAAATGTTTGCTTAATCCTACCTCACTTAAAGTTTTATGAAACCATAAATAGTTTTTAACCTGTTCCACACTGTAAACAAATCATTAATTTTGTCTTGTCTTTAATTACTTTTAAATGTAATTTTTTTTTCTATTTTCAATTGATGAATAATGTTATGAAATGTCATTAAAAAAAACTTTTATCTTAATCTCATTGATTAACATGAAATGAGTTTTTAAATAGGCAGGAAAAGAGTCATCATGCACGAGTGCAACTGAAAGTTCTAATCTTAACTCACTATTGAATTTTTTGAAAATGGAAATTTCAATTAAGTTTTATAAGAATTTATTAAAGGTAATTTGATTTTCCTTTCACAATTTTTTTCTTACCTTAAACCCACATAAGAAAGAAAATGTCTGAGGCACCAAACCTTAAGCTTTTATAATAAGGAAAAATTAAAATGAGGAGATTATGTATTTCAGCTGCTGTTACCTTAGGAGAAGTGCATTTGTTAATGAGGTCATGGCAATATGACATCACCTTTTCTGAGGTTAAATTTTAGATTAAAAGTGTGCAGTTGGCAAAGAAATTGGATAGATCCACTTAATATCTTGAAAACCTTTATTAAATTTATAAATTCAATTGTAAATTGTTTTTTAAATTTTTCAAATGTGCAAAAGGTGATTTTGTTTATTTCATTAAATTGCAATCATTTTCTAATTCTATTCTGCATTTAAATTGATGTCACATCATTCTTGTTGAAGTCAGCAGATGAAAAAAATGAACCAATCAGGAAGTCAATTGACCTGGTAATTGTGTATTGATGGTTTTAAAAAGTAAAAAAAAAATCACTTGTGCATCCAATTTGTGTTTGTAGTGAAATCTATTGGGATTTGTCAAAAATAAGTACAGATGCACCTGATGTAAATATGAAAAGAGGAATTAAGTTCTTCCTTTTCCCTTAAACTCTTAGCTATTTATGGAAAAAAAATTCCAGTTTTAGTAATCAATTTCTTACATTTCTTTTCTTTCTCTGGTCATATACAAACTTAGAAATCCTTGTGAAGTATGACAACACCTGGCTGTCAGGCCCAAGTTCCCAGACTCCCTTGTCAACTGAGTTAGAAAGGAATGGAATTTCATTTCGAGAAAAACCAGCCAGAAAAGCATTCAATGTCCCATTCTACTGCTTGTCATCAACTGCATGAGACAGCAAACTTTAAGCAATCAAAAATATCAAAAATCCTAAGGTCATATGCTATTAATACACCAGAAAATAGTTTCCATTTCTATTATTTTAAAAAAAAAATCTATCAAATAAATAGAAATTCTCAGAATGTTCAATATTTTACTATTTTACTTATGGAATCAAATTATCAATTCAAGACCATCTGTCGATTCCCACAACTTGCATTAAAAAAATTTCGCTAATCCACGTAAACATTGTACATTAGTAGAAATTAATTCGTGTGAGAATGCTTTTTAAACAAATCTTATTATTCAAAACACCAACAGTCAGTACGTAATTAAATTACGTTACATGTAGATACATGAGACAACTGCAATGACCAGATGCGACATATCACATTTATTAAAAAATTAAACAAAGATATTCGACGGTCGTATACGTAAACCGCGACTAGCCGTAAAGATGGAGTATCTACTTGAATCGAAGCTGATAGTGAACGGTAGGATAGTTTGTCTCGCCTACTTCTCGCGATAATTGGTATTTGAACCCCTGGAGAGGGAAGAGATGGATGGAGAAATTGGATTTGGCAAGGAAGCTGTGTGTTTGCTTCAGTTCCCTGTATACCTTCCGCACCTGTGTGCCAATTAAGAGCCTGGCTAACATGTTACAACTCGTACCCACATCTCAACTTTAATCAATCAACTTTGAGACTTAGCCCTGATGCTATTTTGCCGAATGGAAACTCAAAAAGGATCAATACACATATACACATAGATTCAGAGTGAGATTCGTGGAGTCTGGTGCATTTAGTCGATCACTCGCTTCATTGCCAAGTTATGTTTAGAAAACGAAATTAAATTGGATTTGATTTGATAAAATTCCCATTTCATTTCCAATCTTTTATTTATGAGGTTGAAATGAAATATTAAAAGTATTTGGAAAGTTCTGATTAAATATCGGAGTTTTGTGAGTTTTTCAATGTTTAGTGACATTGATTTGTTTACTTAATCTCGTAACAGTGGATTAATTAGTCCCTTGGTACAATTTCTAATGTTGGTTAATAAGAAAAGTGTATCAAATTAACCCTTTGATGCCAGCACCCACAAATTGAAAGCAATTGCTGACCGGGTGATCTTCACTTGGTCATGGGTCAGAGTTGGTCCGAAATCGGTTAAAATGGATGACTGCGTGGCCATTTAGACCATACGGAACAATGAAGTCGCAACTAGTAATTGTAGTGACAAAAACTCGTTTTTCGCAATTACTGCAGTGCAACAAAAAGAAAAAAAAATTGCAAAGTAAAAAATAAAAAAAAGATTTTTTCAACCCTTTCGAATCATTGCATGCAACTGCAAGAAAAATGTTGATACTTCTATATCATCATCATCATCATCATCATGGAAAACACCAGAAGGAATCAACTTAATCTTCCCACCACTTCCAAAGGTGAAAAAAAAAGATGAAAAGTTAAAAAATATACATAAAAAAAGGAAACTTTAATAATATACTATTATCTGTAAAAAAAAAAATATACTATTTGCAATTTTGTAACAAAAAAATTTCTTTTTAAAAATAATCTATAAAAATATTTATCAAAAATGATGAAAATGCAATTTTTGAGCTTTATAAACATACATTTACAATGTTTACAAGGAAATAAAGAGAAAAATCAACTATTGCTGATTTGTCAATTTATCAATGACAGATTGGGGATGGGTTAAAATGCAATTATATTACATTGGGAAAAAAATTAATTATTTAAAACTATCAAAAGTAATTGGAAATAAAAAATATATAAATTAAAGAAAATGATTAATTAACTAATTTTGATACAAAACTTGATTTAAATATAATCAAAGCTTGTCAATATGAAAAAGAAATAATAACAAACGACTTTCATTTTTCCTTTAACCCTTTCGCAACGAATGGAAGTGTCCTTTTAAGTGTGCCCCACCCACCAGGAGTTTCATTCGACGTCTGGTGCACTCAAGAGCATCTCACAAAATCCAAACTCAGCTGAGCCCTACCGAAAAACCACATCGAATCTTACAATGGTATGTAAATCCTTATATTTTTTCATATTTTTTTTTAGAATTTTGAATTTTTTAATAAATAATTTCTAAAATATTTTTTTTTTTTTAGAAATTGTTAGTTTTTAAAATTTTCTTTGTATCGTATTTTTTTAGGTTACAAATCCCCACGTGTGCGATTCAAATTTGGGTGTGTTCATATACACTAAATTCTATTTTTTCTCTTTTTTTAATTTTTGCAATTTTTATTTATTTTTTTTTTCTTGGCAGTTGATCAAATGAATTTTTTTTTATTTATATTACACAATTTAAAACAAAACATTTGCATTTTAATTTTTTTTTTCTTTAAATATAGGAAAAGTTTTGAAAAGACAATTTAAAAAAAAAAATTGTCAAAGTCAGTCGCGCCCCCTATGAATTGTTTCAATTACAAAATCGCAGCAGGAATTTTTCAGGGTTTGACAAATAAAAAAAAATTTCCAAATTCAATTCAATCCGATACCAAAACCATCTCGACTCAAACAAAGTAAAAAGGAATATAATTTAAAATTGTAAAACAAACATTTTTACCAATATTATAACAATAAGTGTAGGAAGAAGAATTCCTTTAAAGGACAACACGTTTTGCCCTCAATTTCAAAATATTTTCAAAACAATCATAATTTTCTTGTTTCAAATGTGAATGACACGTTGAAAATGGGTCACTTTAAAAAATGAAAATCGATTTTATATTTTTATAGAAATAAATCAACTGTACCAACTCTTTTGGTACCCTTTAAAAAAAAAACTATTTTAAGACTTTTGCTTTTTTCAGCTTTTTAAAGCTGATTTTATAAAGTTTCTCTGAGATTTTATTAAGAGACTTTGTGAAGGAGTTTTGATTCGATATAGTACGTGACTGGTTTTAACAGTTTTTCGCTTTCGGTGTTTTTAGACTTTTTTTATTAATAGATACAATGCTTTTCAATCACGTTGTCTACTATGAAAATAAACATCAGTTATTATTTAAAACGCTAAAAATAGTTTTTTTGTTTCCGTATGTGGCCAGACTGAATTCAGACTGAAATCGAAACTTTTATAAACGATTGTTTTTCCTATTAACTTTTTATTTTTATTATCGTTCAATTGGATCTCGATAAAGTTCGAAATTCGACTCTTGTTTATTAGACATAAAATCGTGTACTTCCGTTTTTCGAAAACAGGAAACTGGAAAATCCACCCAATATAAATCGATTAAAAATAAAAATGTATTGACGATGCATATAGAGCAATGATAAATCGATTCGGTTCTTATAATGCATTTTTAATCCTTGATTAACACTTTTACTATTATGATTAATTGTATTAAACCCTTCAATGCCTTTTGTTCGCCCACAGACTTATATTCAATAATTCATTTTTAGTTTGAGTCGATTGGTTCTCGAGTTTTGGCTCTCATCATCAATAAAAATGAGCTGAGTTTGCTATAAATCACATTATTCTCCGCCCTAATCCTTAATTGCAACTCACTTTCTATTTATTCTAATTCCTGTTCCATAAAACTTGTACAGACTGTTAGCTTAAAATTATTTTTCAATTTTTTTCCTTGTTTTTAGTTTCAAAAATATTGATTAGTCATGTTTGGTAGTCAGTTATGTACAACCTGGGGTAGTCTTTTAAATTTATAATAAAATAAAATAAAATTTAGAAAATAAATATTAAAATTTTTGGTTAAAAAAACATTAATGATATTAATGCAAATTATTTAACATTTAGCACCGATCGTACTCCCGAAACTCGATTCGTCACGAATGAAGGAGTAACTAATTCAACTTTAAAAAGAAAATGAGAATTTTATTCATCTGAGGAAAACACTAAAACTAAATCTTCATTTTCCTAATCTCTTAAACAGCATTCAGTTATCGATTTAATGAAACAAATTATGCTAAATAATCATTTTAAAAAAGAAAAACGAAACTCAAAACGAATATAAATAAAAACCGAAACTGAAATTTTTTATATTTTTAAAAAAAAGAAAAGAAAAAGTGAAATATTTTTCACTTTTTATTATTCTTATTCTTTTTTTCACTTGCAGTTACATGTATTTTATCATGCTAGGGGCGTCGAAAGAACTGATGGTATGTTTACCTGGGTCAAGAAGTGGTTCAGGTGAGTTGTGACATAAAGCGTTGTAATGAAAAGTAATGGAATTGTGGTTTGAGCAATCAGCTTTGTCTTGAGGCCAAACTGCCCTGGAGAATAACAAAAATTGTCCCTCACACAACTTTTTATATATACCAAAAACACTTTCGTAGAAATAAAAACAAAAAATTTTCAAAATAAAAATGTCATTACCAATTATTAGCATTGCGAGTCACGATTTTCTAAGACACATTTTTCATTGCAGTGACATAATCGCTTTGCCATTGTATTATCTACTATAAAAAAGAACATAAGTTTGTAAATCGATTTTCGTATAAAAACAATGTGAACATAAAATTCACCTTCAATTATTATTTTTTCTCAATTCCCCGAAGAAGATTGAGCAACTCTAAAAAAATTACATAAGATATATAAAATATATTGATTTTTAAAAATAAATTTTCTACAATTAAATTTTATTTGAGTTTTTTAACAAGAGAAAAATCTTTTCTCGATTTAAAAAGTATGAAATGAATAAATAATTGAAAGCAAAGCTATGAAACATTTAATCGCAATCATTTCTCGAAACACGCGATGCATTTAAAATTAGATACATAATTTTTTATTTCGTTTTCTACTATAGGAAAAAAGAAAATTTAATTATCTACAGTGTTTTGACCTCTGCTTTTGTACTAATTAGACAAAAGCAAACCCAAGGGAAAGTCTTCAGCAATGCATCGTTGCATTTGCGCGCTGCAAACAAATTACGTCATTCTTTCGCTTTCGATTATCGCAACCATTTTTTTTTGTTCCAAACTAAAATCTCGACTTTTTTGTGGGAAGATTTGTAATTAAATGAGCAAATTAACATTTTCACGGTTTTGGTAAATACTCGAAATTAATTCTGGGATTTAATTAAAATTTTTTGGAAAAAAAAATTATAAAAATTAAAAATGTTTGAGTTTTCTTAATTATCACTTGATAATTGAATGTTTTAATTTCATTTTTCTTTTTTTAATAATTCCCAAATCAACAATAGTAATTTAATTATTGGCAAAAATAGTCTTTTGTTTATATTTATTTTCATTAATGAATATTTCATTCGATTAATTTCTTGGTGTAATTAACACGAGATGAATAATGTTTCATGACATTGTTAAAACACTAAATTTATATCCTCGTTTCGTATCGATGATAGCATTTTTCATAATTAAATTCATTCACACCTGCGAAAACACCAAAACATATCAACACCTGCCGAAAATAGTCGATCAAACACAAACTTCCTGTTTGGACGGAAGTGATGACAACTAAAAAAAAAAATTATTTTCTCATATTCATTCATTTGATTGTTTTATCGATCATTATTATTAACAATGTAAAACAGGAAGAAAATACAAGTAAACATCAAACATAAAAAGCTTTTCCCTCCCCCCCCCCCTTCTCCCCACAAGCCTTAATTCGAAACTGTCCATTCTTTCGAATTAAATTTAAAAAAAAAGCCAATAAATCAATATTTCAAATTAAAATAAATATTTTATAAATGCAACTTTTTGTTTATTTTGTGTTTTGTTGGATCAGTTTGAGTTTCATCGATCGAATGTAAAATCTCCACCTTTTATTTTGCATAATTTATTATTTTCCTATATCTAGTGCAACAACCATGTGTTTGCTTGTTTTTTAAAAACTTTTATTTTTACCAAACCGACCGATCTATTTATTTATTTATTTCACTTGCCATTCCGGCTTTTAACTAGGATAAAAACTTTACTAATCTTTTTATTTTCTTTTTTCTATAATTCTTTTATAGTCGGATATCGTTGAAAATAAGTGACTTATCAATTACGAAATACGAACCGAATTAAAGTCATTCAAATGTCTCGTTACATTTTCTCAATATAAATATGTATTATTATACTTGAAGTTCGATTAAAGTCAGGTTATAATTCAAGTGTTTATATAAGCCGAAATCAATGGTGCAATAATAGATTTTGCGGTTGTAAAAACAGATAAAATTGGACTTTTAAAAGGTGAAATCGACAAATTTGGTAGATGGACGTGAAAAGTCCATTTTGGGAAAATTTATCTTGGCACTCGACTAGTGTAATAATGGATTTATCGGAAATCCATCACGTATATGGAGAAAAAAAAATACAACACCTTAAATTCTTTTCTTTTTATTCACATCAAATCAATTTATTTTTTGAATTTTTATTTCCATTTTGGTATTTAATTATTTTTAATACCATTGCAATAATTCCAATGCCTCGAAAATCAAAACTTAAGTTAACAATTTTTTTTAATCAATTTATTAAATTATATAAATAGTTTTTATCATTTTTACAAAGGAAGGAAGTTATAATAGTAAATTTTTGAAAATTGAAGCAAAGTTTTTTTAATTAAGAAAAATCGTTTTTATTTCTTTTATCTCGGCTCAACATCTCGTTGAAAAAGAATTGGTTTAAGCCCAGTGGGTGGGAAATATGCATCAAGTTTTTCACGAATCTTAATCTTTTTCTTTCGAACAAGAAAATTTTCTCGTTTTGAATGGCACCCAGATGCACTGTTTTTAAGCAACTGATAGGGAGTTGAAAAGCTCCAATCTTGCAAGTGCTAGGCTTTTATCTTAATGTGAAAATTCGTCTTTGGATATTATGATGAATTGTGTCGAGTGATGTGATATCTGAGATTAGAAAATATCATCTAAGATTCAACAATATACTTTTATTATTCATTGAATTTTAAAATAATATTATTTTATTATTGAAATTTACTTTTTTAATATTAGATGGCGCTGTGAATGTTTTAGAAAAGTTTGGTTTTGTCATAATGTGGGTTTTGAGGTCTAATTTTTATTTTGTGGGAATTTATTTGTTTTTGTTCACTAATTAAGCAACTGACAATGATGAAGAGATTTAGGTTTTTAATCCAATTTTATGTCATTAAATTTAATTCTTATTGTGCAATTTTTTTAAAAAACTTTTATGATGAAACAATGTTTGTTGCATATAAAATATATTTTTAAAATTTATTTTATTATTTAATTTCTATTAAAATCTCAAAAACATAAATTTTTATGCCCATGAAATTCAAGAATCTAATTTAATGCCAATCTAAACAAATTTTTTAAAATTCCAATTTTCACCACCAGAGAGAAAACTTCGTATGTTTTAAAATTGCATTTTCAACAGTTAAACAAATTTCTAGGAAAATAGTAACACAAAACTAAAATAAAATAAACTAATAAAAAAAAAATCTTTTTCCTCATCGCTTAAAATCGATTCGAGGAAGGAATTTCATTCGTCCCCATATCTAACATGAACTCTACCAATTCTTATCTGGTTGCGAGAGTATATCACTCTAGGACCAGACGTCCATCATGGTAGGTTGAAGTTTGTTTCGTCTCACTAACAAATATTTATTACACGACCTAAAACATACCCCACATCGAAAACAAATAGCAAAACTTGACCAACCACACTTTAAACTAATTTCCACTCACACTTTAATTCACTAAAAAACATTTAAATTCATTTTTCAAATTTTCCCTCAAAAATATCATTTCCTCTCGATTTTCTTGATGATTTAAAATATAAAAAAGAAATGATAAAAATCACGAAACTTAATACGACTTTCGTGCTCAATTTCAATCAACTGTCACGTGCAGTGTGGAAATTGAGTCTTAAAAGTAAAGTAATTATTATTCGATTAAGTGAAATTCGAAGAAAATTCAGTTATATTTATTTTCTTTTCTCAGAAATTATTTGATTAAATTGTACCTTAGAATTCCATTAAATAAAAATGCACACTTAATTATAATCCCCATTACAAGCACAAAAACCAACATTGATTTACAATCACAGCAACTTTATTGAATAAGAAAAGTAATTTTTTTTATATCTCCTAATTGTTTCGTAATAACAGTAATAATAATAACAATACTGAAGAGAGGTGAGATTAAGACTAGATAAAAGTGAGAAGAGGAAGATGAATTATTGATATCTTAAAGCAGTCAGTAGCTACCATTGTTGTACTAATGAGTAAATTATAGGAGAGAATTGAATTTATTGATGCAATCAAATTATGTTACATCACAATATTGATTAACCAGGGTCAAATATTGACTCTAAATTGACCCTTGACAATTTAGAGTCAACAATTTGTTTTTATTTTATAATTAAATCTGATTTTAGAAATCTAATATTGACTGAATATGTTATTTCTTATTGAATTGTGGTTGTAACAATATCATAGACTTTGCGGAAGCTGGTTTTATTGATTTATCTTTACGTAATTTTTATGTATTTGTATAAGATTTAATTTTATAAGTTTTTTCCACGTAGTGTCTGTTAGGGATTGAAATTCGATGAGTCAAGTCGACTTTAACTTAGGTCCAGCCTTTTTCGTATTTATTTTAACACGACACTGGTAATAGGTCGATAAACATGTCGTGTATTTATATTAACTTGATTTTAAATTATACTTAGCAGTGGTGGAATAACCAATTAATAATATTATAAATCGTGGATAATTCGATTTCTACCTGATTTAATTTTTAAAATAACTAGTGCTTTCACTGACAGTTTTAGCAGTTTTCGAAAACGATTTTATGCATTGGCTTCAATTGAAAAATACTTTCTTAAAAACCGTAAAACTACAGCTATTATTTAAAGTGTCTCCAGCTCGTATAACAAGTTAAAGTTATGTGAATTGCAGGTCGTGCGGGATGGTCGAGGTGCATTCAATCTTATAATCAGAAATGGTTTTATCTCGCCTGTAGAAGTTGAATTGTGACGTGTTTAACGTCATTTTTCGGAGAAGTGCCTTTCTGTAGGAAGGATATCGACCTTTTATATCGGTTTCCGAGTTTCAATTGAGGTTTAATAAGTGGAATGTGCATGTTTATTAATGAATTGTTTTAGAATAATTAATTATCATATATTTGGATCTCAGTAAGTTATAATAATTTTAATGTTATGATAGTATTAGATTTTAGAAATCATTTTTATAATTTTTTAGAAAAGAGTTTATAAATGATATCGAATATTGAAAAAATCACATCAATCACTAGAAAAGGGAAAACTTCAAATGCCATGTTGCAAATAATGGAGAATGATCATGCGATAAGTATACACTTCAAATGTAAATGTATTTACATAAATGGAAAGAGTTCTATAATAGATTAGGCTAATCTATAGAAAAATTTTTTAAGTAAAAATTTCAATTTTTTCAAGAATTAATATAACACTTTTTATTTAGACATAACTTATTTGTCTAATAAAACCACTCAATTATACAAACAATAAAACAAAAAATGAATGTATTCATTTCATTTTTAAAATTTTTTTTGTAAAAAGAATTATTTAATATAACCAGTCAATTATAAAACTTGAGTTGACATAGACATGCGTGTTCAAATATAATTTATTACCAAATTGCTCTGATTTTCAATTAAATATGTCAATTTAATTTAGATTTAATTTGAAGATAGTTAAGTGTAACGTGAGGATCATTAGCAAAATTCAAGGATCATCTCTAGAAGTGATGACAATTAGGATTTTGAGTATCTAAAAATAACATGTGTTTCGTAAAAGATGCTTGCTAGTGATGATGCACTAATGGTCATTAAGTTCTCTTGTAACAATATGGATTTGAGTTTCAAATTTAGAAAAATATTTTTTTTAGAATTTAGAATTTTCAATCATTAGAGACTTTCCGAAACTGATTTTTTAGATTTATCTTTATATACTTATAATGTATAAGTTATAATTCAACTTGATTTAAATTATGTTAATGATTTATGAATATCGTATAGAAATTATTGGAAAGGAAAAACTCAAAATGCTTATCATTTAAATGTGGGGGAGGTTATGAGCATGATAACCTTTTCAGTGACATTCAAACTGATAAGAATGCCCTTAAAATGACAATTATTTAGTATGTGATGAATTTTAACTTGTCAACACTTATTGCTGTTGTTAATGCTATTAGGTTGATACTATGTTTACATGGATGGGATAATTCGAGTGAATTAGAGTTTGTGGAATTATTGGAGGCATGCAAACACCCTGATTAACTCTGAATCGAGATAATTCCTGTATCGAATGGGCTTTTGCGGGCAGGTGGTTTAAGTCGAGTGCAGTCACTAATAAAAATTTGTTGCAATCAGTTTTGAAATGTTGAAATCTCAGAAATCATTGTATGCATAATTAATGGGGATTAAAGTTCAGTTTTCTAACTTCCAATTTGGAAATGTCATTTTATGGGTAAAGGTTAAGAAAATAAAAATTGATTGGTGATGATTTGTTATGGTGGAATGAGATTTGTGTTGTGGTTGTTGGTCATTGTTACAATTATTTTTAGGAACCAATAAAATTGAAGGTAGAAAAAAAAATTGGTTGTAGCTCTCATGGGATCCATCAAGAGTTATTGATCTGGGATTAGAAGAATTCTGTGCTGAGGGAAGTAGTGCCAAAATGTTAACAGTCTGTTGATATTTGAGTTTTTCTCTCACCTCTCACCTTCAGGTCCATTTAGTTTATTCACCTCAAATTTTTCCAGCTGACCTCTTGAGTAACCTTGTGGAACTCAAGTGGGTTTTTAGTCAAATTCAGTTTTGCTAGTGTATAATTTTTTTCTAGTGTAACTTTTTCCTGTACTTCTTTCTGCTTTTAAAGTGATAGTGACCTCCTTACAACCAAGGTTGTTGTATTTGTGGGAATTTGGAAAAGTGTTTTAAATATTTTTTTTTCTTGGTTCAGAGATCATGAGATAATGAAATTTTAATTTAAGGAAAATTTAATAACTGATATTCCAATTCAAATTGCATTTATGAATTTTTAATTTGGTGGTAATTTTTTTGGGGTCAGGATTTAAAAAAAAAACTTTAGACATTTGATATTAAATTTTATATTTTGAATATCATTTATGGTTTAATTTATTAACTTTTAATTGAAATCTCTAACTTAAAATCCACTTAGTAAGTTTTTTTTAAATAAGTGGCTGCATTAGAATTCCACAGTTAAAGATCTCACCTTTAATGCCAGATGAATTTGCATGAAAATTACATTTAGGAAAATAAGTCAGAAAATACTGAAAATGTGAGGAAGTTGGGAATTATGGCTCTCTTTTGACTTTATAATTGGTTTGGAATTAAACCAACTATACTTAAAATTCTTTTCAAATCTTTAATTGCAATAAGGAAATGAGTGAAATATTATATTTTAAAGAAGATGTAGTTACAACAGGCACTGAACTGAGAAGTGTGTAAGTTTCTCTTTACTTCAGTTGTTTTTAAATTAGGCATGTGATAAAAAGTCGAGATTTATTTGATAACTCATGGACTGGAATGATATCTTACGGTTAACTGAATTTGCAATTTACGGCTATTTGGATTCGGTTGTAGCTAGATTATGATCTAGAACTTCTAAATGGGTAATTTCTTTTAACGAAAATCTTAGAGACAAGCGTATGATTTCTGGCACGATCAACCAGGTATTTGTTCTATTCTTGTTTTTTCGTAAACTTTATTAAATTGCTCAAATTTGGAATGAGAGATGACCTCGAAAGCAGATTTAGTTTTTGTATGTATGTGAATATGTCAAGTTGTTTTAAGGAAAATTCATTTTAAAATATTTAAAAAATTCAACGGAAGTTTAGAGGAAATTTTTATATTTTCATTTTTTTGGAATTTTAATAAGGTCGGAAAGTACTGAATCGATATAGCCATGTTTTTAATGCAATTGACGAGTTGGGAACCCTCATTACTTGGCTTGGAGACTCTATTCTGTCGCGAATATGGCAAATTAAATTGGTAAAATTAAGTTTGCTTTCACTCTCTTTTGGTCAAAATGATGCTTTTCAACTAATTAATGACGAAGACTGCTGTTTGTTGACAAAACATGGCAAATTTGGCTATTAACGACATCTGGCAGCCAAGTGAGCAATTAAATTTAGTTTAAAAAATATTAAATTATCCTGAAATTTCATCACTTTGGAAATGAGGAAAAATGTATTAATAATGAAAAGATGTTAACGTCAAGGTTCAAAATGATATATTGTTCTGTTTTTCTTGTACGAATCACCAAACAAACCTGTATTGATGATTTTCCTTGATCATTTTCGATATAATTTTTTCCACGAAAAACAAAACAATAGAATTTTACAATCTTTGTGAAATCAGTGCACGAAATCTTCTATTGGCAGTTTTGAGGTCACTTTGTTCATCCCACTTTAAGGAAAAACAATAGCTAATTGTAATTATATCAAGAAATGTTGTAAAACCACTTTTTCGCCTTCTCTTAATCAAGTGATTGGTGATATCAGATCTACTTAAATAACTTATATTCTAACAACATTGGATTGTATATTTGGGGCAATTTTGTGTTTTGTATTGCTTTTGGTATAGGTCTTGGCAGATCTTAATGGCACTAAATTTTTATTTCTTTCTTTTCTCATTGGTTGCAACTGAATAATATTTTTTCAGACAACTCGTATTAATTTTTTAATCCTTTCTGCTAAGTTTTTCTTTTTATGTTTTATGCGTTAACTCATCGTCTGTTTTATAATGAAAAGGGACAGTTCTGTCAGTTTAATATGAAGTGTGTAAGACAAATGGCTACATTTACTTCCCACCTTTTCCCCCCAAGTTTTCACCAACTATTGATTTTATTTAATTTGAACACACAAAAATCAAAGTTGTTGGAAAAGTTGCATGTAATTTTGTTGCATTAAATGTGAGGGTTGGGATAAAATTGTCATTTTCTGACTCAGGGATTAGGTTATATGAAATGTGAAGTGAAAACTCTGAAGCTAAGGTGAATGCAAATCATGTTGAAGTTGACAGAGGTGACAAAATGTGGGTATTAAATTCATTTAATGAGTGAGGAAGAGTTTATTTAATCTTTTGAGTTTTTATTTTGAAAATGAAACTTATAATTAAAAACAATTACTGTAATTATTAAAGGAAGTTGAAATATGGTATATGGCATTTACAGCTTAATTATAGTGATAGAAGCTTTCCTCAATTATCTCTTGCCAACACACCTGGTAATTTCTCATTACGAGAACATATTGCTGCCGACTGGATTATCGAAGGTTAATTGAGCTCGATAATCGACAAACACGGATGATCTGAACCCAGTAAATTACACAACCAATTTATTACTATCTTAAGTTGGATTCATGATTTTACTATACCTGTCCATTATTAAGCAAATGCGAATGCGGCGAGTGAATATTTTATATACAATTGCACAGCGAATGTAAGAATCGAAGCTTGGGTTAGTATAGAGACTTTGCGAAAACTAGTTTTATTGATTTATCTTTATATACTTATAATGTAATTTCTATAATTCAATTTGTAAGTTCTTTTCGCAAAGTGTGTAATGGTAACCCAGACTATAGATTTCTAAGGACTATTTAATATTTACGCGAGACACGACTCTACGGACTCGTATAAAAGCGAGTTCCATACTCACTTTGCCCGCTCTTTAATCCCATGTGAAGAATTTGATTTGTATTTTTGTGGAAGGAAATAAATTTTTATCATTTTACCTTATGCAGTTTCCGTGTTAACCAGTTTGAAACATAAAGTTTATGGCGAAAAAATGAGACCACGCAAATGTTGCCGTATCATGTTTATAGCACGTTTGCAATTTATTAATGAAAGGATGGCACTTTTATTTGGCAAGTTTGAAACTGAAATGCTAATGTTTGCATAGCTGATATCAGATAACCAGTTGATATTGAATTTCACATTTCCACGCCACACAATATATAATAAACATCAAGAGGAAAATAATGGAAAACCTATACTTTCACTCGCAATGAAATACTTGCTTCTTTTCACTTCGTCGGCAACTGAGCCTGCTTTGAATTTGTTGGAAAATGCTTTTTTAATTAGGTTTATTGATTGACGGATATTAAATTAAGGTTCAAGACGCATTTCAAACTTATCTAGTAATAAAAATTTCTTTTTGAGAGAAATCGAATTCACTAAAATTGGGCTTTGAGGATTTTTGAAATTCTTTTGAATCTAAGGGAATTGAGATTTATAATGAGAAAATTTTCTAATTAATAAATACTTAACAAATTGGCTTTTTCTGTAGAGGCTTTGCTAATATTAATCAACTGCACATTGCAAATGGCATTTTCTCAGTTATAAAATACTGTTCGCATTCACTCATTTGTTTTATTTATTTATCAAAAACAAGAAGTGTTCTTTTAAAAATTGTTTGCATCTATTGAGAAATTGTTTTCTAAAAAACTTGAACTGTAGAGGAAGTATGTCTATTATTATTAAATAAAATGGTGCATTTCAAGACCAAATAAATTTATTGTAATTATTTCGAGGTTAACTTTTAAAATTTTAATTATAGCAAACAATAGTACATGAATATTTAAAATGCAATCAACTAGGACATGAGAGAAACAAAGTTTTAGCTGAGTTTGAATACTTTTTTTAATGTTTTTTTTTTTTTTAAAAAACATTTTCCAAGACGTTGAGAAATAATTTGACTGATAAAAGAAGAAAATGGCTGTTGGCTTTTGGACTATTTTTATTTTATTTCTATGTCTGAAGTAGTTTGCAGATAATTTTCCACTGTGTGAACTGGCGTGAGACGGGAAACACGATGATAAGCATCTGAATGTGGGTCCTTTTTATCATTTCCACCGAAATGCACACCCTAAATTCAATAGAAAGAAACGTACTGCTGCTTCCCCTAGTGACAAATTTGAAGAAAAATGAGATGATAATCCACGGCATTGGCTGGCCAGTTTGTATTTTCTTTTATTTGCAATTCTATAGGGTAAAAGCGTGGAGAATCAGCATAAATGAAACGCACCCCTAACCACAAAGGGAAACAAGAAACGACCGGGATTTGCATTAAGGGAATTGCTTTAGTTGCAAATGCTATCACGAGGGTGGTCTTTTTCGTGTCTTACTGTGACATTTTTAAATATTTCTATTTTTCTTTAGTGGTAATTGGGGAAATTAATTTTACATTAGCTGTATTTAATTATCTGTTTTTCATGTTTATTTCTTGTTTTTTCCATAGGTGAAAATGATTTTTAATGATAATTTTTTGTTTTTTGATAAGCAAGATGAATGAATAAAGCAAATGACTGAATGTGACTATTCTGTTTCAAAAGTCACCTGTGTTTTTAACTCCATATAAAGCAATTACATCAATAATTATAATGTAATAAAAGTATTGATAAATATGAAGTAATTTACAACTAAAAAAATTAGAGCAATGGAGATACTGTCTGTTGCAAGATAACTTTAAAGCTATTTATGTTTTGTAGTTCCTAGAAATAGTTCTTAGTGGTGTTAGATCGATTTAAGGATACTTGAGAAGTAACAATTTGATTGAAAGCTATTTACGGTTATCAAGAATGTACTAAACTAAGTTGAACTATTTCTACTTTCCTTATCCCAACCAAGAATTTATCCAATTTAAACTGCCAATCAAATCTGAGCATGTGGCATTCAAATACATTGGTTTTGTCATTCTTCTATTACAATTTAAAACTGCATAAATAAAATAAATTGAAAAACATCTAAAATTCTGGGGAAAAAAATCTTTAAGATGACATCTTTTCAACACCTATTTTTAATTAATTTTTACATTAAAAAAATTTAATAAAGGCTAAATTCCCTTTTTTGTTGTGCCAACAATAGATGGTTGCCAGTGACAACCAACTCTTTATAATGGATTTGAACTGCTTACAATACCCGCATTGAAGGTGTCATACGAGGCTTTATCTCTAATCTGAGCTGAAACTTGAACCGTTACAGCTGCCTTTGAACCGGCCTAGTAATGCATTGCATGGATTAGATTTTTCCTTACGTTTGATCTTATTTCACTAAAAGATTTCATTTCCTACATTCAACTTTGGAGAAACCGAACTTTAGCCTTAACTCTTTTTATCTTTTTTTTCTTTGCAGTAATCATGCGACTCATATTTAAAATACGAAGAAAACATTGAGCACCGATGGAGAAATGGGCCCCAAATCAAAGGGCATTACCCTTCGTGTGCAAAAGCTCACAGTCACTAGTATACATGGGTCCGTCGAGCAAAAGTCAACCTAGAATTCTTTATCGGCGCTTAGTTGCCAAAATATTTCAGGTAAGTTATTCACATTATTCGATATACATTTTTAGAAAAAAAAGTTAGAAGTGAAGCTTGGCATACATTTCTTTGGGTTTGAACAAAGTGTATGTATCTCTATAGGTGTCTGCCAGGCTTCGATGGTATAAATCCAGTCCATTATTTCTAAGAGTCTAGCACTCGTGAGAGAAATACAAAATTAATGGTAATATCAACTCTATGGTGTAAAAAACACATAACTTTGATGTTAAAATAGACTCTAAAATAGTGCAAGTATTGCGTCTTTTTGTTTTCATACCAAAGAATACTTATCCAAGGCACGAAATAGTGGGTATGTCATTTTGTGCGTGCGGCATAATTGGCTTTCGACGTGTTTAGCATCGAATCGTGCCAGGCGTGTATGCTGCGCTAGAATTGTTAGATTAAAAAGCCCAATGCGATAGTGGGAATGATGCCATACATATTGGCCACTTGAGCTTGTCTAAACAGTAAAACTCATTTTAACATGACAAACTACTATTTTTATCCCGAAATAATGACAGGTGATATAAATTTTCAATTGAATTGACCAATAG
The DNA here is from genome assembly GCA_034696185.1 of Henia vesuviana. Classification (NCBI taxonomy): domain Eukaryota; kingdom Metazoa; phylum Arthropoda; class Chilopoda; order Geophilomorpha; family Dignathodontidae; genus Henia; species Henia vesuviana. Next base: position 14,957 of record JAQFZU010000208.1, on the reverse strand, counting down.
AGACTTAATAATTGAAGATGTATAAAGAATAAATAAATGAAGACATGAGCAATATTTTGGTGGTTTGTAACATTTTGATGGTCATTACATAAATTATTACATTACTAGTTTTAACTAAAAGTTTTATTTATTGTGTGTCAACTGTAATTGTTTTTACGAAGCTTTTATGATTTTAAAATTTTATATTTCACATTCTGTAAACATTAACTTTAGTCTACAAGTTAAAGTTATTTAAATACTTATATTATTCTTTCTTTCATATTAATATTTAACAGATGAAACAGTATTTATTTATTGAATTTTTTACGAACCAACTTAAAAGTTTTAAAAGCATCGTATGTAGTTCTAACAAAGTTATCTAAGAATCAAAATTTGCTTAAAAAATGTTTTAACATCGGTTAGTGCTAACTGGAGTTTAGTTGATGTTAACTATTTAGACTAAACTGAGATTAGATGCAGAAAATGCACTCGAACCTACCAACAATCTGCAAAACTATATTAACATGCATTAATATGGACCCGATGCAATCCAAATTGAGCATGTGACATGTGCCACACACAAAATTGCAATCTCTAACCTAAGGGAATTGGATCTAACTTAGTTTAACTTATAAAAACGCAGATGGCATAAAAATGAAAATTACATCCACAGTTTGAAAAATCTTACTCAAAAAATGGAAATCGTTTATTCTCGGATTAAAAGAGACACGCGTAGCATGAAAATAGTAGGTTAGAGTAAGTATAGGTTGGGTTTAGGCTTTGGGATATGTCATATTCCAATACTCCATTTGCCCTGGGTCAGTTTGCAATGAAGCTCTCAACTCGAAGATCATCTTCGATTTCAATTGCAGGAAATAAAAATATGTACGTGGTGTGTTTGCAAAAAGAAATCTCCAATTGCGATGCGAAGGATGGTGCAACTGCTGAAAAAGATTTGCTTAAATTACCCATACACGTCATTGGTGAAGTTTATATTTCACTCGGTCAATTTAAGCCTCAAATATTTTATGACGTGACTAACAAATATTAAAATATAATTTAAACACTTAAAATCCATGTTAAGTGAATATCATTGCATAATTAATGCTCTCGATACACGCAGATAAACAATTTACACTATTAATATTTATGCAATGCGAATTTTGTTACTGTAAAAACGCAATGGAATAGTAAATTCAATGAGTTCGTATTCAAAATAGCATTTGATTGACACTAGCGTGGATTAAGGGTGCAACGGAAATTTATATATAGCTTTACTTTAATCGAATAATGACACGTGAAGAATTTGATTTAAAAGAAAAGAAAAAATAAATCTAAAAAAAGAAGGTGAGAGAAGATGATGAAATCCACGAGAAAAGCAAAGAGAATTGCTATGGGAGCCGCCAACGTAATTTGTTGGACGAATCATACCTCGATGCTTTGTCTCATTTACACTCAAGACGAGTTGCCCGAAGGGGTTGACAGGTGTCAAAAGCGCATTTTAAACCAACACAATTTGCTTCTTTTTGATTGACGTTCAATGATAACAATCAAAATTTCTAAAGAAGAAAGTTGGATTGAAATGCTTACAACTTGTGCACAAAAGCCGTGTAATTATTGATCAATCCACATTTTACTGCTTTTTATGGACCCGTTGATGCTTTTGTTAGTTGCCGGTTTAATATTGGTGATTTTCTTGAAACCATAATTATTGTTTCCGAAAACTTAATCGTTGAACCCAGGTGCGCTTAGAACAAAAGAAAATGGAGTAAATTTTAATAGAGTTACTAATGGTGCCATTTGTGGTTTTACTGTTTATCGAGCTAAAAATTACTATCAACTGTTCATCTCCAGTAAATTACTTTCTTCTTTATACTTATATATTAATTTTACATCCAAGATAACACTGGATAATAGACGTTTGCGCCACCACATTTTCCATTATAAAACTATAGTTACAACCTAGGAAAGAACAGGTCCTATCGTTTGTTTGTCTGTTTATAAATAACAGCTAATGCAGTTAGGGCATCCATTTTGTGAATCTCGATGTACATCAGAGATGTCATTTCCTGTTTAACCATTTTTTAATTTTTTTATTTCCATGTTTTCTAACAACCTGTTGTAATTGTATTGTTAAAGGACAAACATGATGGCACACAATATAAAAGTATAATTTATAATGGCAAACCTGGTGGTGCAAACTCTATGCAACAACAACATTATTATAATGTTATAAAATAACATTCAAATGCTTATTGTTTCAATAATTAAAACGATTTTGGCATTTTGGATTGTCACATAGTTTCCTCCAACATTCCATTTTTACAATTACAAAATCATACAAAAAGTCTAAAAATGAGTTTTAGCGATTGTTGGCACTGAATGGCTTTTTTTAATCGCAAAAATACTTCTGGGACTCGATAATTGCCGAGTTTTCACAATTTTGTGATTTGTCAACAATCGCTAAATGACAAAATCGTTTCATTTTTGAAATCCCTTAATGTTATCTTAATACTAATACTAAACGTTATTGCAATATCTTGATTCTTAACGTTTATACGATGTGTATAGTTATAATATTTAGCTTTAAATATTCAACCAACATTAACATTGTAAAGTAATGTTATGGCCCTTCTTTTTCTTTAATATTCACACAACATTGAAATAAAATACATTTTAAAATACAAAATTAAAACAATCTTTCAACATTTGCAACATCGAGTCAACATTGAAGTATTATCTGGGATAGACTGGATTAATCGTGTAAAATAATTGTCATGCCTCGAATAGAGGCCGGGGCTTTAATTTCGTTGCCAATTGCATTTTCATTTCTTGAACAGATCAATAACTGAAGGTAATTTTAAATTTTTGAATTCTCTTAATTAAAATGGGTGTGTTATGTAGCCTTTGACCAAAGCAATTAGAGTTAGAAGTGAGGAGGAAGTTTGTAGTGCTTTACTCAGCGATGACTGGAAATGACAATTTGATGACCCATAGAGCAGATGAAATATTCTCTGGTGATAAGTATCCCACGACAGTTGTCACAATCCGATGAGTAATGACAGTGACAGCAATTTATCTCTAATTCTTAACTGCAGTTGTTAAAGGTTAGAAGGCAATGCCTATTGCACTTTGTCCATTAAATAGCCTCGTAAAAAGTACGAAGGAATTAAATCTGGACGACTTGTTGGCCAAGAAATGGCTCCTTTGAGGTTAATTGAATGTGCTGCAACCTCCAAAATGCACTTCTCACCAAACTAACTGATTGCTGGGTATTAAAACCAACTACTTGGAATTGACTTAACTCTTAACTATCGAACAATTTGCTTTTTATATCTTTTTTTTTATATTTTAATCACATTTACTAGAAATTTTTATTTAGAAGATTAAATTTTAAATTTTTTTTAAGTTTATTTTTGTTTTTGGTAGTACATAATCCGAAGGATCAGTTTTCTGTTTTACTCGAAGCATTTCATCTCGTGTTTAGTATTGGTTGTTTGCACATTCGTTGATGTGTGTGTGGAAACTGCACAATCTGATTCCCGCGAACGTGAGGAATCATTAACCGAAGCACAAAATCCCATCTTCTTTTCACTCATATCCGAAATAACCCCTTTACTCCACACATTAAAAATCATTTCACCATGACTTAACAACACGTTTCCCTTGCAATTCATTTCTAAATATTTTTTAAGTTTTTTTGAAAAAAGAAATAACCACTATTAATCCTTTGGAACTCGTGAAAAGGTATTGCACTTAAAATAACTTTTTATACATTGACCATACGTAGATGAAGTAAAGTAAAAGTTGTTTTGGTTTTGAATTTCACGTTTTAACTCCGATTCCCAGTGTGAATAGAATGGAAAAGAAGTTTTGAACTATGAAAATGATGCCTTTTAAGCACAGTGAAGCTTTTAAGAACCACTTTGCTTCTTTTCATCGCTCCCAAGACGTCTACTTGCGAAAGTTTGCAACTTTTCGCTTCGCCAACACCCACATCCAACAAGAACTGGTCGAATGAACACCAATATCATTTATATAAAATATGAAAAGATAATTAAAAATTACTAAAATCATTACAATTTAAAAAAAAATTAATTATAAAATTCTTCGTTTCAAATTATAAATCACGAAATTGAAATTAAATAACATTTTTATTTGAAGATGAAATAAACCGTGAAAAGGAGATATTAATTTTATTGCGTCTGAAAACTGTCGGCAGTGCCGTTTAGTGCTAAAAGGACGAATGAATTTTGAAAGAGTTTTGCAGGCGAAATCTTTGAACGATATTATCAAAGTGCTTTCAGACAGATTATGTATTTTTAAATGGTCCATTTGCATTAAAAGCTGTGGTGCCAGGTGGGTTTTCACCCCTAAAGGATAAATAATTCAAATTGTCAAGTTGTGGTGAAGCAAGTGATGAGGTTTTTGAATTTTAAGGAATTCGGATGTTGATGGATATCTGGTATATAAAAGGTTTTATAGGCCTTTTTTTCTCTTTTGTTTAAAAGTATACTTAGTAAAAGAAAGAAATTTAATTATTTTTCTCACAAAGTGTTGTTGAAGCACTTTTATATTTCTCGGTGGGTGAAGTGTGCAATTATAAAGAAGAAGATACGAAATGTGAAGAAATAAATTTGTCGTAACGAGGTTTTCAGGGTTAAAATGAGATGTTATAAAAGAAAAAAAATTTCTCATTTAAAGGCAATGAGTCGAAATTCGTTATAATTCTATTATTTTGCGTCGTAGTATTGATTGTTTAACTCTTTTATTAAATTTAGGTCGTGATTGAATGATTTAATTTAGTAAATTATTCAAAAATGACAAGCAACTGTAAACGCTTATCATAATCCACGTCAAATTCAGCTCTGTTGGGGTTAAAAGTCCTACTAAATTAGGAGAATATTTATTTTTCAATGCAAAATAAATATCCCTTAATATTCTAATCTAAATTTAGGGGATTTTACATAAACAATTTTCTAATGGGTTAATGTCATATGCAAATAATGAATGGGAAAATTTACATTAAGGACGATGTACAATATTAATATTTAAAGTTTGTTGTCTAAAATAATTTAGAATTGTTAGATAAAAATTGAGTAAAAGGATATTGTTAAAAGTGACTTGGGAAAAAAGAAAATATGAGTCTTTACATATCAAAACTTGGATGTGAATTGGAATGGTCGGAAGAACATTGTTGGTATAAATATATTATAAAGGGTTAAGTAGAACTTTTATAAATATTTTTTAATGGTTTTGTTTATAAAAATTGAAGCATCGATGCACTTTGAAATTGCTGCTCATTTATTTTACATTTTCCTACTTTAATACGCATCATTGGAGACTAATGACTGTGAATTGGGTGAATAAAAAAATTATATTTAAAAAAAAAATTCTAAGGTAAATTTTTGATGAAAAGTCTTAAATTCTTCCTTATTTTTTCCCCCGTTTTGCTTTGAACTAACAATCAGAGCATTAAATTACAAATAAAAACAAGCAGTCTTGTGTTAAATTAAATTCCTGTTCGTTCTACCTTAACAAAAGATCACTTTTTTTTTTATTAAAAATATATTTTTTTTTAAATTTTTTCTAAATAATTTTCTTTTGAAAAACATTTTTTCAGGGGCTTCTTGTGGTTGTTCTTCTCGTCACTGTTGTCATCAATGTCATGTTCATCGTCGACACGACTCGCAAATTGCATGAAAATCCGCTCAATTATGGTATAAAAAACGAATTTTTCAATTTTGTAAAAATTAATTTAAAAATTAATTTAAAATGATAAAATAAAAATTAATTAGAAAATAAAAAAAAAATTCCAATTTATTTGAAGCGGTTGAAAAAAAAATAGGTTCGGTCGGTTTTTATAGTTAATCATTGTATTGATCTTGTATTGGAAAATGCAGTGGAGATTAAATTACCTTTTAACTGTAACTTTGATGGTACCGACAATACTTTCCAATAAAGATTTTTTTTTTAATTTTGTTTTATTTTATTTTTTTTCATTAGAAAATGTGGATTCGAGAAGTAATTCAATTGAAAAACGACACAACAGCATGAAACTACAAGAAAGTCTTCCAAAAACACTCACAGTTGAAGTGGTCAGTAGCCAATCGAAAGTATCGGTAACAGTGGACGGAACGACGGTAAAAACATTAACAAAATTTCCATTCCACTTGCAACCAACCTCAGTTAAACTCTAATCTCGAATTAAATTTACATAACGAGTACTGTTAAAACTGAGTTTGCGCGTAACCCGACCTTTCAAAAGCGCCGCTCCAATCAAAACCCATTGAATAAATATAAAATTGTATTAAAACTTTACTTTTCTTAAATAACTTTTCCAGATACTCGAGGATGCCGAAGATACTAACGGTAGAGGCATTCACGTTTTAGTCCTAAATCAAGCTACCGGAAGTGTCATGGCCCAAAGAATGTTCGATACCTATTCACCGCACGAAGATGAATCGATGGTTTTGTTCCTCAACATGGTCTCGGACGGCCGTATTATAATTTTTACTATTAAAGTAATAATTTCCTTTAATATCTAGTTGGTGATCGATGTTGCTTTGTGCATAACATTGGCAGCTGCTGATAGCATTAAGCTTTATTTAATTTTCCTTCAGGACGAAGGTACATTCCAAATGAAACAATCGGCCAGAGATATGCTCCGACGTCTCGGAAGCAAAAAAGCGAATTTGATCGGTTGGAGAGACATGTGGGCGATGGTGGCGCAGAAAGGCGGAAAGATGTTCGGAGAATCGTACAGCAAATCGCCCGATGTGAATACGTGGGGAGGACCGTTGTTGCTCAAAGCCGAGGCACCGCTAGTGTCTGTTGAAGGTCCTTCTGAGACTTTTTTTTGTAAATGATGTGTAGATTGTTACTAAAGTTAACACTCACTCGTACTAATGTTACTGATTTTTTGCAGAAAGTGAATGCGATTGGCCAGATACGGAAGAAAACAGAAGGCGGAGAGCATTTTGCAATCGTATTGAAGGCTATGGAAGCATCTGCAGTTGCACCGATCCCGCGCCTTTGATATTTAATCCTCTTTCGGTAGGTTATTATTTCTACTCGATTTTATAAATAATCACGGATTCGGGTGTTAAAAGACTTAAACCGTTACAAAACACAATAATAATAATAAAAACAAATACATAAGTTGCCTTTTTATAAACTCTTCGCGTATTTCTAATGGCCTGATCCGACTCGACTTATGCCAGGCTCAGGTGCCTGACAACGGGTGGTCTCTTTAGGGGATTACGTGATTAAGAAAAGAAAAGAAGGCTTATGGTTGTGGGTTGATCAGTGTGGACAAGCTCTGATTATAGCAATACCCTCGACTGACGTATTTGCATTACACGTGATTTATGGTCCCTGTTGGATGCAAAACCATGGATATGAATGGAGATATCAGTTTGAAGCAATTCGGGGTTGACATTAGATGGCTCTAACTCATATATGATGCTTCGGATGGTCTTGTTTACTTTATCCTTAAAGCAAGGCCATCTTAGATGTTTATTAAACTGGAAATAGATTTTTTTTTTTAATAATATTTTTAGAATTTAAAGTTTTTAATACTCGAAAAACTTTGTGCTAATGCAGCTGGTGTGTATATTGAGACACCTGTATTTACATTAACCAAAGTAAATTTAAACGCGGATGAAGCTCTTAGTGCACTTAGCAACTGAGAACTTGAAAAGCCAAACAAAAAACTAAATTTTTTATACATTGTATGCATTAGCTTAATTAAACAAGTTGAAAATAAAACTGCGATTAGAAGCGAAATTATCTTAAATACTTGGAATTTAAATTTTTATTGTTACTCATTACGTGTTTTAATTAGTTTTTTTATAATTTCAGATACCAAATGACAGAATCCACGATATTCCAGTGGCCATCATCGCTAGCAACAGACCTCATTATTTATATCGAATGTTGTGTTCCTTACTCTCGGCTAATGGTGCGAATCCGAAAATGATCACTGTCTTCATCGATGGATACTTCGAGGAACCTTTAGAAGTTACACGATTGTTTGGACTTCGTGGCATTCAACATACACCGATAGGAATTAAAAATGCTAGGATTTCGCAACATTACAAAGCATCGCTTACTGCCACTTTTAATTTATACCCGGTAAATATTACAAATTATTTTATTTTTAAATATTAAATAAATATATTTGTATTTAAGGACGCGAAATACATCATTGTCATCGAAGAAGATTTGGATATTTCACCCGATTTTTTTGCTTATTTCAGTCAAACTCTTCGATTATTTGAAGAAGATCCAACTGTTTATTGCATTTCTGCTTGGAATGATCAAGTAATTGAAGAAATTCGATTGAATTAAATTTTGAGTATTTTAAAAATTAAATTTTAAGGGTTACGAACACACGAGCGAAGATCCATCTCTGTTGTACAGGGTCGAGACGATGCCTGGTTTGGGTTGGATTTTGAAGAAATCGTTGTACAAAGAAGAACTCGAAATGAAATGGCCGACACCCGAAAAATTATGGGATTGGGACATGTGGATGAGACTACCGGAAGTTAGGAAAGATCGCGAATGCATCGTTCCCGACATTTCTCGTACTTACCACTTCGGTTCCTCCGGCCTCAACATGAATTCGTACTTCCAAGATATTTATTTTAAAAAACATTCCTTCAATACACAAACACACGTCGAATTAGCTAATATCGATAGGTAATTTGAATATTCTCGAATAATTTTAATTTTTTTAATTTGTTTGAAATTTTTGCAGTGTAAAGAAAGATAATTACGAGCGTTTGATAGAGGATTTGATGAGTAAAGTCATAGTATTAGATCACAGCAAATCCCCTTGCGAAGACACTTTTCTGCCAGATACCAAAGTGAATTGAAGTAAATAGATTAATGAAGCGAGAAATTAATTGAATTTCATTGATTTTTCAGGGGGAAGTGTATATCATGTTCATTAAAATGGACAACCCAAAGGATTTCACCACTTGGCTTCAAGTTGCCAAGGTGAGTAACTAAATTATAACTAACAATAACCGAATATTTCTCAAAATTTCATTATATCAGTGCTTCCACATCTGGGATTTAGACGCGAGGGGTTATCATAAAAGCATGTGGCGGCTTTTTATGAAGCAAAATCAACTTCTAGTCGTTGGAGTGCCAAATTCACCTTATTCGTTAAGTCTTTTTTTTATTTTATTTTATTTTTTAAATTGAATTTTAAAATTTTGAAATTTATTCAAATAGAAAATTTAAACCTGCAAAGGTTATTCCAATTTACCTGGATCCATCAACAGAAAAAAATAGAAATAAAATTCGGTAGTAAAGGATCAAAAGACCGTTGGTTTCATTTTAAAGATTAAGGCACAAAGGGTTTGAACTCTGATGGAGATTTGTGTAAAATATAAAATGTAGAGTAAGACAAAATGCAAATTAGGAGATGAAGATGTAGATTTTAGTACGCGCAACATACCAATGCAAATATAAGGTGCCTATTTGTAGTTGATTTATACATGAATCGTATAAGAAATTAACTTTTACACTAATATTCTCATTCGTTTTTGTATATTTATTTGTGATTTACGATGAACAAATTGATCATTTGCATATTCAAATAGGGATATACCAAAGTTGTTTATTATTGTGCAATTTTTTTTTGCTTTTTATATTTCTTTTTAGTATTTTTTTATTAATTGGATTTGTTTTGGAAAAATAATTTTTAATGCACTCAAATATCATTGAAAAATTGGGTGTAAAATGACGTAAAATTGTGAATTTTTAGGTGCTGTGCAAAAGGCATTAAAAAAATTTTTAAAAATTTATTTTTCAGTATTCATTTTAAAACATTTAAAAAAATACATTAAATCAATCGAATTTTTATTCAAATAAATTTCACTTTAATTTCAAAACCTTTTTCAATTCCCAAACGTCCCGATTGGAAGAGTAAAACCAGGCTATTTCCAACAGATTGGAATGATTTACCATTCAACTCTTCACCGCAGTATCTGATTAAAACAATAATTTAAAAATATTTTACAGTTAATTCTTCTTTTCTACAACTCACTCATCTCCGTGATAAACATCCTTAGTTCGAATTTCCATTTTATCGAAATAACATTCCATCTTCCCGTCAGTCTCTCGTCTGGTAATGGCGAACTTGGTAAAAGTTACTTCGATTCTATTATTCTCAGGAGCCTTAATCCACCAAACACATTTTTCATCGCTCGGATAATAACTGGGATAATTTGGCGATTTGATGATCGCACCATTTTGGTTTATGATGCCACCGCAAGTGCCTAGTTATTGTCAAAATTTATAAAATAAATGAGTTTTAGAAAAATTTTTGTTTACTTTCAACTGGCTCTACTAAATCGCAGGTTTTGCCACCGAAGCCTGGCTTACATACGCAAGTGCAAGAGGAATCGACAAAACCTTCGTTGGAACACTCGATGTGTTGATTGCACTTACCTATGATAATCGTTTGAGTTATATAACTAAATTATAATGATATTAAACAACTTACTGTTGCATTTGTACATTGTATTGACTAATTTAATGTCGTAAAAGCTCAGATGGTCTCTCTGGCCTAATAAAAATTGTTTGGTTGGATCGTGAGTTGCTATCGTTTTCTTATTATTGTCCGAAAACGCCTTCGCGAAAGATATATTTAATTATATTGTGTTTGGTAATAAACTTGTTTTCTTACGTACATACATACCGTAATGCATTACCGAGTCGTAAGCGTATGGAATTGAGTAATCACTGGCAAAAGTTTGCTTAATAAAATTTCTATCTTTTTTCTCTTGAATATTTTCTTTGAATATTTTTATAAATTTATCGCGGTCTTTTCGTGATTGTTCGTGAAATAAACCAATGGCATGACCGATTTCGTGGACTGTGGAATATAACTGAAATAGAAAATTTAAAATTTAAAAATTTTTGAGATTTTATATTAATAATTTTTTATTTACGGTGTAACAACCGAAGTTTAAGGAAATTTCTTGACCGTTTCGCCAGAATTTTCTTCCAACATCGGACCAACATCTTTTGATTAAATTGACAAAATGTTATTACATTTTTTTTTATTTATTTAATAAATCGGTAAATCTTACCCTGCTCCTCTTACGAAGAAAACATGCGGCTCTTCATAAACTTCAGTTGCGGGGATTTCTTTGAAATGTAAACACGTTTTTTCCGTCCAAACTTTAATGGCATTTTCAATTAGCGGTCGATCTTTATTCGCTGTAATTAATTTATTTTTTAAATTCATAGTTGAAATCTGTGTATGTTAATTACCTGTTAATGTGATCTTAAACGGAACTATACCATCGGGCCATAACATACTTGGCACACTCGTCCCTTTCCTCGCACTCGGACCGTCGCCGTAGAACATTTCGTATTGCTCGTCGGACATTATCATGTCTCCTTCGATTATTTTCAGGCCATCTGGGGTTTTTTCGCGATCCATATCCGAATTCTACGCAGCAAATTAGTAAGTATTCCATAAGTTATTAAAACATTAATTATGAATTAAACTTATGTATTTGTAGTTTGATGATAATTCAATCAACAAGGTGACCAAAGGGATTGACAAGAGATTACCATTGAGGGGTTTGTTAATCCATTTTGTTTCCTGGTCATTAGAATAATATCTAACTTCAGGTAATTTTTTATTTAATTTATAGTTTAATTAGGCAAGCCCCACCAGTGGTCTCCTTTATTAGTGCCGGGCCACCACAAAATGCGAGTTAAAGAATGATAGTAGTGGGTTAGAGTTCTGAATGTCCCTCGTGGTCCATGAAGTCACATTTCATCACATTTTCTCTGTTGGGAAAATTGGTGGAGTCGATCGTTCTCTGACACAAAGCACAGGGCAACTGATATACCATGCATCGTATCTAGTTACATTGTTATCTTCCTCTGCTTCGATCCATTCAAGTACTTTGAAATTTCGGTTTGTTTTCTTTTTTCATTTTTGTTTTTGCCAGTAGCATCTTTGCATCAAGTGCAAGTGTTTGTTAATGGTTGCATATGGCCATTGTGTGGTTGCTGGTAACCTCAAACATTATACCACTACCATCATTATAATTCCATCTTTTCTTGGTAATCAAAAGAATTGCCAAGAGATGTTTAGAGTGCTTGGCATCATTAATGTTACTTTATACCAAAGGAAATTATTGATAATATTCACCATTCATGTTATACATGAAAGCAAAAACTCACATATTGCACAAAATGGTTTTTTCAAGCTTGATTTAAAGGAAATCTGAATTGATTCTGAGCCATCTAAGAAGAAAAGCAGAATTTTTTCTCTGTTATATAATTAAACTTAAAGTTTAACTTAAAGTTGATGATAGGATGTTATATAACATGTCCTTTTTTCTAATTCTTCCTTTGTTTTATTTCTTTGCCATTGATAGTGTCTGGAAACCTAGTTGTTTTTTTTTTGTTTTTGGGTTTTGTGCTTTATTACGTTGTTTTGTTGTTTGGCTAGTGGTTGCAAATAGCCATTGCACCCACTGGTGAAGGTCTTTAACAACATACCACTCCACTATCTTCTTAAATAACTATTAGAAGACTTATATAGGATTTTTGCTTTAGCTTCTTGGTATGATTTGTACTCAACCAAACTATAGACTATCTACAGATTTATACTTAATTTTATCCAGATTAAACAGACAGCGTCTTTTTTAAGTTTACTTGATAATTGACAAGGCTAAAATCTTTTTATTCTCTATTGTCACTGTATTGACTCTGCAACACAAAGGTTCAAACAAGCAGCTTATTTTATTTTTCCTACTTTAATATTAAGAATGCTAATGGTTCAAATGTTTATAGTTCTGCTGAGTGCTGATTCATTTGAAGATAGTAACCACATAGTTCTGGTCTTGACAACATAGCACAAGGCAATCCCACTTCAGCTTAATGATACTCAACACTTGATTTTAAACTAGACTTTTCTTCCATTGCAATAAAAGTAATAAAAATTAATTGCCAAATGGCAACTAATGACCTGCAATGACCCCAATGGCTTTCTGATTAGCAAGTTTGCCTCCTAGTCTGAGAAATAAGAATTCAAGTCTCAGATGAGGAAAAAACAAGAGTAAAATCTTCTAAAGAGATTTTAAGCCTTGGACCCGTTTTTGGTCATTATACCATGCATCAAACACCACTAGACAAATTGGTCTTACAAGGAGGTACTACAGACCTCCCCACCTCAGGTTTGCATAATTTTAAAGAAATAAATTGATTAATACTTAACTAAAACAATACCCAAATCTTAGGTCGCACTTCGAGTAAAAAAAATTAATATTGTTGTTTTTATAGCCTAATAATGCACTTTTTTCCATAGGAAAAATCAAACTTTTTCCTATGGGAAAAGTGCATTATTGATTTGTATTCGATTTGTGGCACCATCCTTTGAATAACACTTGTGGGTGTGATATAAGTGATAATGCTCTTTAGGAATGTTAATATTTAAAACTTGGAAGTAGAAATAAAGGCGATGGATTTTACCACAAACAGTGTAGTTCTAAGTGACGAGAGGCCCAAGATTGACACACAGTGCCTCAAAATAATGTACATCTCTGGATGCTAAGTGCCAGGATCAAATTAACACAATAATCAAGGTAAGCTGGCAAGAGGGCATAACAGTTGATGGGATTTTACGGTGTCCCTAAACTATGAAAAAAAATTTAAATACTTGGAAATATTAATAATAAGGATGCTAATTTATAATTTGCAGAAAGCTGCCAAACACCAACACTGGTTCTATTCCTCCTGGCTGAGGGCTGGCAAGATGCTGGTTAATTAATGCACAGTGGGCAGGGCTTATTGCTTAGTCCATGAAGGACTATGCGATTAGTCCCTAAGGGTGCCTGTATCCCTGCTATGCAAGCTGGATGTAGGTTCAATGTCTAGTTGTTTCCCTTTATTTCCCCATGTCCAACACTGACTGCATAGGTCAGCTGTGTGCTGGGTTTAAAGCTAAAGAACCAGCTCACTCCAACAGGTTTTCTGGTAAGAGTTAGTAGTTAATAGCTTGGCTTAAACAAGAGTAGGCCCAAAGTAATCTCACTGCCAATAGGCATGACTGTGGCAATACATTTGCTAAACTGAACTGCATTTTAATACATTTCAAAAGTATAGAAATGCATTACAATGCATTTTTGTAATGTATGGCATATGGGTCAGATTAGGATTTTCAATACTTTTGGCTATGAATTTGACTCCGGGCTATCAGAACACAAGGATAGGGCAGTCTTGTTCTAATGAGGGAACCTGTCAGGGACCTTTTTGCCTTGCCATTCTGACAGCATATTTCCCCTTTTTAGACAGTATCAACAGCATGGTGTCAGGTGGACAGCATATTGTCATTGCGGCTTTAAAATTTTCTCTTAACCGAAAGTTGATCTTATTGCTACCGAATTGGCCACGAGAGAAAATGAAGTAAATACTTACACATTTTGCGATTATAAATAAAAGTGATTGCACAGCGAGGAAAAACATGATGAAAGTAGAGCTATACATGGGGGCTTTCGATTCACTAATAAGATTCTTATTTTTTTACACGAAAGCTTGTGTCTTTATAGTTTAAAATTATGTTACCACCACCTACAATTGTTTGCTACTTCGTTATACTTTATTCATATCGAAAGATGTGTAAATATAACAATTTTAAAGGTTGACAAAATGTTTTAATGAGCCAATTCATGTATTTCATTCATTAATAATTTACATTTGATGAAAATGTATAGATCAAATTTCTTTTGTAACATTCTTGACAAAGTTGTCTACAGTTGTTTGGTTTTAAAAAATACGACTTGCAATATTGATGAAACCGTTTTTTCACCTTTATTTTCTTTGGGATTTTCTGTTTTTGGTCCAATTTAAACTTTTTAAAAAGTTGAGTCGATTTATGTCTTTGTTGTTTTTCAAAATAAATGATAAATCTATATCTATATCTTCTATCTATATCTATC